>CM059799.1:10072325-10159825 GCA_030435695.1 Brachymystax lenok tsinlingensis
TATTACATTATTACAGTCTGCATAATAGTCTACGTTATTACCGTCTGTATAATAGACTACGTTTTTACAGGCTGTATAATAGACTACGATATTACAGTCTGTATAATAGACTACATTATTACAGTCTGTATAATAGACTACCTTATTACAGTCTGTATAATAGACTACATTATTACAGTCTGTATAATAGACTACGTTATTACAGGCTGCATAATAGACTACATTATTACAGTCTGCATAATAGACTACGTTATTACAGTCTGTATAATAGACTACGTTATTACATTATTACAGGCTGCATAATAGACCACATTATTACAGTCTGCATAATAGACTACATTATTACAGGCTGCATAATAGACTACATTATTACAGTTTGTATAGTAGACTACATTATTACAGTCTGCATAATAGACTATATTATTACAGGCTGTATAATAGACTACATTATTACAGGCTGCATAATAGACTACATCATTACAGTCTCATGTAATAGACTACATTATTACAGGCTGTATAATAGACTACATTGTTACAGTCTGCATAATAGGCTACATATTTACAGTCTATATAATAGACTACATTATTAAAGTTTGTAAATGCTTTTACCCAGAGTCAGCTAGACTACATTATTACAGTCTGCATAGTAGACTACGTTATTACAGTCTGTATAATAGGCTCACGTTATTACAGTCTGTATAATAGACTACATAATTACAGTCTGTAAAATAGACTACATTATTACAGTCTGCATAATAGACTACATTATTACAGTCTGTATGATAGACTACATTATTACAGTCTGCATAATAGACTACGTTATTACAGTCTGTATAATAGACTACATTATTACAGTCTGTATAATAGACTACGTTATTATAGTCTGTATAATATACTACATTATTACAGTCTGTAAAATAGACTACATTATTACAGTCTGTATAATAGACTACGTTATTACAGGCTGCAGAATAGACTACGTTAACACAGTCTGTATAATAGACTACATTATTACAGTCTGTATAATAGACTACATTATTACAGTCTGTATAATAGACTTCATTATTACAGGCTGTATAATAAACTACATTATTACAGTCTGTATAATAGACTACATTATTACAGTCTGTATAATAGACTACATTATTACAGTCTGTATAATAGACTACATTATTACAGTCTGTATAATAGACTATGTTATTACAGTCTGTATAATAGACTACATTATTACAGTCTGTATAATAGACTACGTTATTACAGGCTGCATAATAGACTACATTATTACAGTCTGCATAATAGACTACGTTATTACAGTCTGTATAATAGACTACATTATTACATTATTACAGGCTGCATAATAGACCACATTATTACAGTCTGCATAATAGACTACATTATTACAGGCTGCATAATAGACTACATTATTACAGTTTATATAGTAGACTACATTATAAAAGTTTGTATAGTAGACTACATTATTACAGTCTGCATAATAGACTATATTATTACAGGCTGTATATAGACTACATTATTACAGGCTGCATAATAGACCACATTATTACAGTCTGCAAAATAGACTACATTATTAATGGCTGCATAATAGGCTACATTATTACAGTTTGTATAGTAGACTACATTATTACAGTCTGCATAATAGACTACATTATTACAGTTTGTATAGTAGACTACATTATTACAGTCTGCATAATAGACTACGTTATTACAGTCTGTATAATAGACTACGTTATTACATTATTACAGGCTGCATAATAGACCACATTATTACAGTCTGCATAATAGACTACATTAGTACAGGCTGCATAATAGACTACATTATTACAGTTTGTATAGTAGACTACATTATTACAGTCTGCATAATAGACTATATTATTACAGGCTGTATAATAGACTACATTATTACATTATTACAGTCTGCATAATAGACTACATTATTACAGTCTGTATAATAGACTACATTATTACATTATTGCAGTCTGCATAATAGACTACATTATTACAGTCTGCATAGTAGACTACGTTATTACAGTCTGTATGATAGACTGCATTATTACAGTCTGCATAATAGACTACGTTATTACTGTCAGTATAATAGACTACGTTATTACAGTCTGTATAATAGACTACATTATTACATTCTGCATAATAGACTACGTTATTACAGTCTGTATAATAGACTACATTATTACAGTCTGTAAAATAGACTACATTATTACAGTCTGTATAATAGACTACAGTATTACAGTCTGCATAATAGACTACGTTAACACAGTCTGTATAATAGACTACATTATTACAGTCTGTATAATAGACTACATTATTACAGTCTGTATAATAGACTACATTATTACAGTCTGCATATTAGCCTACGTTATAACAGCCTGTATAATAGACTACATTATTGCAGTCTGCATAATAGCCTACGATATTACAGTCTGTATAATAGACTACGTTATTACATTATTACAGTCTGCATAATAGTCTACGTTATTACAGTCTGTATAATAGACTATGTTATTACAGTCTGTATAATAGACTACGTTTTTACAGGCTGTATAATAGACTACGATATTACAGTCTGTATAATAGACTACGTTATTACAGTCTGTATAATAGACTACATTATTACAGTCTGTATAATAGACTACCTTATTACAGTCTGTATAATAGACTACATTATTACAGTCTGTATAATAGACTACGTTATTACAGGCTGCATAATAGGCTACATATTTACAGTCTATATAATAGACTACATTATTAAAGTTTGTAAATGCTTTTACCCAGAGACAGCTAGACTACATTATTACAGTCTGCATAGTAGACTACGTTATTACAGTCTGTATAATAGGCTACGTTATTACAGTCTGTATAATAGACTACATAATTACAGTCTGTAAAATAGACTACATTATTACAGTCTGCATAATAGACTACATTATTACAGTCTGTATGATAGACTACATTATTACAGGCTGCATAATAGACTACATCATTACAGTTTGCGTAATAGACTACATTATTACAGGCTGTATAATAGACTACATTGTTACAGTCTGCATAATAGGCTACATATTTACAGTCTATATAATAGACTACATTATTAAAGTTTGTAAATGCTTTTACCCAGAGTCAGCTAGACTACGTTATTACAGTCTGCATAGTAGACTACGTTATTACAGTCTGTATAATAGGCTACGTTATTACAGTCTGTATAATAGACTACATAATTACAGTCTGTAAAATAGACTACATTATTACAGTCTGCATAATAGACTA
The DNA here is from genome assembly GCA_030435695.1 of Brachymystax lenok tsinlingensis. NCBI lineage: Eukaryota > Metazoa > Chordata > Actinopteri > Salmoniformes > Salmonidae > Brachymystax > Brachymystax lenok. The sequence continues at coordinate 10,075,623 of CM059799.1, forward strand.
CATTATTACAGTCTGTATGATAGACTACATTATTACAGTCTGCATAATAGACTACGTTATTACAGTCTGTATAATAGACTACATTATTACAGTCTGTATAATAGACTACGTTATTATAGTCTGTATAATATACTACATTATTACAGTCTGTAAAATAGACTACATTATTACAGTCTGTATAATAGACTACGTTATTACAGGCTGCAGAATAGACTATGTTAACACAGTCTGTATAATAGACTACATTATTACAGTCTGTATAATAGACTACATTATTACAGTCTGTATAATAGACTTCATTATTACAGGCTGTATAATAAACTACATTATTACAGTCTGTATAATAGACTACATTATTACAGTCTGTATAATAGACTACATTATTACAGTCTGTATAATAGACTACATTATTACAGTCTGTATAATAGACTATGTTATTACAGTCTGTATAATAGACTACATTATTACAGTCTGTATAATAGACTACGTTATTACAGGCTGCATAATAGACTACATTATTACAGTCTGCATAATAGACTACGTTATTACAGTCTGTATAATAGACTACATTATTACATTATTACAGGCTGCATAATAGACCACATTATTACAGTCTGCATAATAGACTACATTATTACAGGCTGCATAATAGACTACATTATTACAGTTTATATAGTAGACTACATTATTACAGTCTGCATAATAGACTACATTATTACAGTTTGTATAGTAGACTACATTATTACAGTCTGCATAATAGACTATATTATTACAGGCTGTATATAGACTACATTATTACAGGCTGCATAATAGACCACATTATTACAGTCTGCAAAATAGACTACATTATTAATGGCTGCATAATAGGCTACATTATTACAGTTTGTATAGTAGACTACATTATTACAGTCTGCATAATAGACTACATTATTACAGTTTGTATAGTAGACTACATTATTACAGTCTGCATAATAGACTACGTTATTACAGTCTGTATAATAGACTACGTTATTACATTATTACAGGCTGCATAATAGACCACATTATTACAGTCTGCATAATAGACTACATTAGTACAGGCTGCATAATAGACTACATTATTACAGTTTGTATAGTAGACTACATTATTACAGTCTGCATAATAGACTATATTATTACAGGCTGTATAATAGACTACATTATTACATTATTACAGTCTGCATAATAGACTACATTATTACAGTCTGTATAATAGACTACATTATTACATTATTGCAGTCTGCATAATAGACTACATTATTACAGTCTGCATAGTAGACTACGTTATTACAGTCTGTATGATAGACTGCATTATTACAGTCTGCATAATAGACTACGTTATTACTGTCTGTATAATAGACTACGTTATTACAGTCTGTATAATAGACTACATTATTACATTCTGCATAATAGACTACGTTATTACAGTCTGTATAATAGACTACATTATTACAGTCTGTAAAATAGACTACATTATTACAGTCTGTATAATAGACTACGTTAACACAGTCTGTATAATAGACTACATTATTACAGTCTGTATAATAGACTACATTATTACAGTCTGTATAATAGACTACATTATTACAGTCTGCATAATAGCCTACGTTATAACAGCCTGTATAATAGACTACATTATTGCAGTCTGCATAATAGCCTACGATATTACAGTCTGTATAATAGACTACGTTATTACATTATTACAGTCTGCATAATAGTCTACGTTATTACAGTCTGTATAATAGACTATGTTATTACAGTCTGTATAATAGACTACGTTTTTACAGGCTGTATAATAGACTACGATATTACAGTCTGTATAATAGACTACGTTATTACAGTCTGTATAATAGACTACCTTATTACAGTCTGTATAATAGACTACCTTATTACAGTCTGTATAATAGACTACATTATTAAAGTCTGTATAATAGACTACGTTATTACAGGCTGCATAATAGACTACATTATTACAGTCTGCATAATAGACTACGTTATTACAGTCTGTATAATAGACTACGTTATTACATTATTACAGGCTGCATAATTGACCACATTATTACAGTCTGCGTAATAGACTACATTATTACAGGCTGTATAATAGACTACATTGTTACAGTCTGCATAATAGGCTACATATTTACAGTCTATATAATAGACTACATTATTACAGTCTGTATAATAGACTACGTTATTACAGTCTGTATAATATACTACATTATTACAGTCTGTAAAATAGACTACATTATTACAGTCTGTATAATAGACTACGTTATTACAGGCTGCAGAATAGACTACGTTAACACAGTCTGTATAATAGACTACATTATTACAGTCTGTTTAATAGATTACATTATTACAGTCTGTATAATAGACTACATTATTACAGGCTGCATAATAGACTACATCATTACAGTCTGCGTAATAGACTACATTATTACAGGCTGTATAATAGACTACATTGTTACAGTCTGCATAATAGGCTACATATTTACAGTCTATATAATAGACTACATTATTAAAGTTTGTAAATGCTTTTACCCAGAGTCAGCTAGACTACATTATTACAGTCTGCATAGTAGACTACGTTATTACAGTCTGTATAATAGGCTACGTTATTACAGTCTGTATAATAGACTACATAATTACAGTCTGTAAAATAGACTACATTATTACAGTCTGCATAATAGACTACATTATTACAGTCTGTATGATAGACTACATTATTACAGTCTGCATAATAGACTACGTTATTACAGTCTGTATAATAGACTACATTATTACAGTCTGTATAATAGACTACGTTATTACAGTCTGTAAAATAGACTACATTATTACAGTCTGTATAATAGACTACGTTATTACAGGCTGCAGAATAGACTACGTTAACACAGTCTGTATAATAGACTACATTATTACAGTCTGTATAATAGACTACGTTATTACAGTCTGTATAATAGACTATATTATTACAGGCTGTATAATAGACTACATTATTACAGGCTGCATAATAGACTACATCATTACAGTCTGCGTAATAGACTACATTATTACAGGCTGTATAATAGACTACATTGTTACAGTCTGCATAATAGGCTACATATTTACAGTCTATATAATAGACTACATTATTAAAGTTTGTAAATGCTTTTACCCAGAGTCAGCTAGACTACATTATTACAGTCTGCATAGTAGACTACGTTATTACAGTCTGTATAATAGGCTACGTTATTACAGTCTGTATAATAGACTACATAATTACAGTCTGTAAAATAGACTACATTATTACAGTCTGCATAATAGACTACATTATTACAGTCTGTATGATAGACTACATTATTACAGTCTGCATAATAGACTACGTTATTACAGTCTGTATAATAGACTACATTATTACAGTCTGTATAATAGACTACGTTATTACAGTCTGTATAATATACTACATTATTACAGTCTGTAAAATAGACTACATTATTACAGTCTGTATAATAGACTACGTTATTACAGGCTGCAGAATAGACTACGTTAACACAGTCTGTATAATAGACTACATTATTACAGTCTGTTTAATAGATTACATTATTACAGTCTGTATAATAGACTACATTATTACAGGCTGCATAATAGACTACATCATTACAGTCTGCGTAATAGACTACATTATTACAGGCTGTATAATAGACTACATTGTTACAGTCTGCATAATAGGCTACATATTTACAGTCTATATAATAGACTACATTATTAAAGTTTGTAAATGCTTTTACCCAGAGTCAGCTAGACTACATTATTACAGTCTGCATAGTAGACTACGTTATTACAGTCTGTATAATAGGCTACGTTATTACAGTCTGTATAATAGACTACATAATTACAGTCTGTAAAATAGACTACATTATTACAGTCTGCATAATAGACTACATTATTACAGTCTGTATGATAGACTACATTATTACAGTCTGCATAATAGACTACGTTATTACAGTCTGTATAATAGACTACATTATTACAGTCTGTATAATAGACTACGTTATTACAGTCTGTAAAATAGACTACATTATTACAGTCTGTATAATAGACTACGTTATTACAGGCTGCAGAATAGACTACGTTAACACAGTCTGTATAATAGACTACATTATTACAGTCTGTATAATAGACTACATTATTACAGTTTGTATAATAGACTTCATTATTACAGGCTGTATAATAAACTACATTATTACAGTCTGTATAATAGACTACATTATTACAGTCTGTATAATAGACTACATTATTACAGTCTGTATAATAGACTACATTATTACAGTCTGTATAATAGACTACGTTATTACAGTCTGTATAATAGACTACATTATTACAGTCTGTATAATAGACTACGTTATTACAGGCTGCATAATAGACTACATTATTACAGTCTGCATAATAGACTACGTTATTACAGTCTGTATAATAGACTACATTATTACATTATTACAGGCTGCATAATAGACCACATTATTACAGTCTGCATAATAGACTACATTATTACAGTTTATATAGTAGACTACATTATTACAGTCTGCATAATAGACTACATTATTACAGTTTGTATAGTAGACTACATTATTACAGTCTGCATAATAGACTATATTATTACAGGCTTTATATAGACTACATTATTACAGGCTGCATAATAGACCACATTATTACAGTCTGCAAAATAGACTACATTATTACAGGCTGCATAATAGACTACGTTATTACAGTCTGTATAATAGACTACATTATTACAGTCTGTATAATAGACTACGTTATTACAGGCTGCATAATAGACTACATTATTACAGTCTGCATAATAGACTACGTTATTACAGTCTGTATAATAGACTACGTTATTACATTATTACAGGCTGCATAATAGACCACATTATTACAGTCTGCATAATAGACTACATTATTACAGGCTGCATAATAGACTACATTATTACAGTTTGTATAGTAGACTACATTATTACAGTCTGCATAATAGACTATATTATTACAGGCTGTATAATAGACTACATTATTACAGGCTGCATAATAGACTACATCATTACAGTCTGCGTAATAGACTACATTATTACAGGCTGTATAATAGACTACATTGTTACAGTCTGCATAATAGGCTACATATTTACAGTCTATATAATAGACTACATTATTAAAGTTTGTAAATGCTTTTACCCAGAGTCAGCTAGACTACATTATTACAGTCTGCATAGTAGACTACGTTATTACAGTCTGTATAATAGGCTACGTTATTACAGTCTGTATAATAGACTACATAATTACAGTCTGTAAAATAGACTACATTATTACAGTCTGTATGATAGACTACATTATTACAGTCTGCATAATAGACTACGTTATTACAGTCTGTATAATAGACTACATCATTACAGTCTGTATAATAGACTACGTTATTACAGTCTGTATAATATACTACATTATTACAGTCTGTAAAATAGACTACATTATTACAGTCTGTATAATAGACTACGTTATTACAGGCTGCAGAATAGACTACGTTAACACAGTCTGTATAATAGACTACATTATTACAGTCTGTATAATAGACTACATTATTACAGGCTGTATAATAAACTACATTATTACAGTCTGTATAATAGACTACATTATTACAGTCTGTATAATAGACTACATTATTACAGTCTGTATAATAGACTACGTTATTACAGTCTGTATAAAAGACTACATTATTACAGTCTGTATAATAGACTATGTTATTACAGGCTGCATAATAGACTACATTATTACATTATTACAGGCTGCATAATAGACCACATTATTACAGTCTGCATAATAGACTACATTATTACAGGCTGCATAATAGACTACATTATTACAGTTTATATAGTAGACTACATTATTACAGTCTGCATAATAGACTACATTATTACAGTTTGTATAGTAGACTACATTATTACAGTCTGCATAATAGACTATATTATTACAGGCTGTATATAGACTACATTATTACAGGCTGCATAATAGACCACATTATTACAGTCTGCAAAATAGACTACATTATTACAGGCTGCATAATAGACTACATTATTACAGTTTGTATAGTAGACTACATTATTACAGTCTGCATAATAGACTACATTATTACAGTTTGTATAGTAGACTACATTATTACAGTCTGCATAATAGACTATATTATTACAGGCTGTATATAGACTACATTATTACAGGCTGCATAATAGACCACATTATTACAGTCTGCAAAATAGACTACATTATTACAGGCTGCATAATAGACTACATTATTACAGTTTGTATAGTAGACTACATTATTACAGTCTGCATAATAGACTACATTATTACAGTTTGTATAGTAGACTACATTATTACAGTCTGCATAATAGACTATATTATTACAGGCTGTATATAGACTACATCATTACAGTCTGCATAATAGACTACATTATTACAGGCTGTATAATAGACTACATTGTAACAATCTGCATAATAGACTACATTACTACAGGCTGTAATATAGACTACATTATTACAGTCTGCATAATAGACTACGTTATTACAGTCTGTATAATAGACTACATTATTACATTATTACAGGCTGCATAATAGACCACATTATTACAGTCTGCATAATAGACTACATTATTACAGGCTGCATAATAGACTACATTATTACAGTTTATATAGTAGACTACATTATTACAGTCTGCATAATAGACTACATTATTACAGTTTGTATAGTAGACTACATTATTACAGTCTGCATAATAGACTATATTATTACAGGCTGTATATAGACTACATTATTACAGGCTGCATAATAGACCACATTATTACAGTCTGCAAAATAGACTACATTATTACAGGCTGCATAATAGACTACATTATTACAGTTTGTATAGTAGACTACATTATTACAGTCTGCATAATAGACTACATTATTACAGTTTGTATAGTAGACTACATTATTACAGTCTGCATAATAGACTATATTATTACAGGCTGTATATAGACTACATTATTACAGGCTGCATAATAGACCACATTATTACAGTCTGCAAAATAGACTACATTATTACAGGCTGCATAATAGACTACATTATTACAGTTTGTATAGTAGACTACATTATTACAGTCTGCATAATAGACTACATTATTACAGTTTGTATAGTAGACTACATTATTACAGTCTGCATAATAGACTATATTATTACAGGCTGTATATAGACTACATCATTACAGTCTGCATAATAGACTACATTATTACAGGCTGTATAATAGACTACATTGTAACAATCTGCATAATAGACTACATTACTACAGGCTGTAATATAGACTACATTATTACAGTCTGTATAATAGACTTTATTATTACAGTCTGTAAATAAGACTACATATTTACAGTCTGTATAATAGAGTACATATTTACAGTCTATATAATAGACTACATTATTAACGTTTGTAAATGCTTTTACCCAGAGTCAATACATCAACTAAAAAAAGGCAGACAAAGTCAAAGTTTTAATCAACATCTCCCTTCTTCATCCTTCTTCTTCTCCAGGCCAAAGCAATCAAATGGCCGCCCAGCAGCCCAGGAGAACCTCATGAATGGAGTGAGTCTGACTGAACTAAACGGCTCTGCCACTACCTTCTCTTAAAACAGCCTTAGTCAGTCTGCTATATCTGTCCCTGAAAATAACTCTGAGAGTTCCTCCCTTGATCTTCTGTCAGATGTTCCTCTCAACACTTCAGTGAGCCTGGTGAACATTTTTGTCAATAAAAACAAGGAACAGAAACTGTCAGAGACAAATTGTCTAACTAGCAGAAGGTTTGGTCTCTGACTTGGTTAGAATCCTGCAGAGGAGAGAATAAGATAGAGAGAGGGAGGGAGATGGAGAGAGAGAGAGAGAGAGATGGACATAGCTTTAACCGTATGCAGTCCTTAGTGCAGAACGGGATGGAGGGAGTCTATTAGATGGATGACCCAGGTCAAGAGTTCAGAGGGCAGCAATATCCAGGAGGAATGGACAGAAGGGAGACATGCATTCCAGAGGGGGGAAGGAGTATTAGTATAATGTGATGAATGCAACCGAAATATTTACTCCCTCTATCACACACACACACACACACACACATTAGCCCCTGTGTGGGAGAGTTGTGATCATGGAGCATGTCTAGTTGTAAATGAGGCTTGGGATCTCTGCCAGCTCTGTGATTGACAGGTCCCAGCGGCACACACACACACAAAGACACACACACATGCACACTGTGTACGCTGGTCTGGAATCAGCACCAGGGGCGTATCATTACGCTGATTCTGTTGCAAAATGTTTCTTGAACGGAAGCAAACTGAACGAAACGGGTGAGGGACCTACCTGCATTTGTCCAGTAGAAACCCTTGTTTTAGTTGCAAACCATTTTACAACTGTTTGGACTAATGATTGCACCCCAGGTGTGTAGAATTTGTTCCACTTCGGTCTGCAGTATCTTCATATGCAGTTGAAGTCGGAGGTTTACATACACCTTAGCCAAATACATTTAAACTCAGTTTTTAACAATTCCTGACATTTAATCCTAGTAGAAATGCCCTGTCTTAGGTCAGTTAGGATCACGACTTTATTTTAAGAATGTAATATGTCAGAACAATAGTAAAGAGAATGATTTATTTCAGCTTTTATTTCTATCAACACATTCCCAGTGGGTCAGAAGTTTACATACACTCAATTAGTATTTGGTAGCATTGCCTTTAAATTGTTTAACTTGGGTCAAATGTTTCGGGTAGCCTTCCACAAGCTTCCCACAATAAGTTGGGTGAATTTTGGCCCATTCCTCCTGACAGAGCTGGTGTAACTGAGTCAGGTTTGTAGGCCCCCTTGTTCGCACATGCTTTTTCAGTTCTGCCCACACATTTTCTATAGGATTGAGGTCCGGGCTTTGTGATGGCCACTCCAATACCTTGACTTTGTTGTCCTTAAAACCTCTTAAGCATCATTAAGGAGCGCTGGGGCACTAGAGCCCCGTTCCCTACACTACCCAGTGAAATGTAAGGCGCTAAATTCAAAATCCAAAAGTTGAATTATTAAACATTCATCAATATACAAGTGTTGCATAGTCATCAAAAGCTCTGAGTCTTGGCAATATCACAGCGTTGTCAGATTTCAAAAAGGCTTTACAGCGAAAGCACAATATTTGATTGTTTGAGGATAGCTCCTCTCATATTTTATGCATTAGCATAATATCATAACCAGCGCGGGTCTCACAAAACCCATATAAGAGCTAAAATAAATCGCTTACCTTTTGAAGGTCTTCTGCTGAGGGCATCAGAAGTGTCCAATGAAGACATCCAATGTTTCTTTTGTTAGAAAAAGTCATTTATTATATCCATAAATCTCTGTTCGGTTGGCGTGTTATGTTCAGAAAATCCAGTTATTATATTTCACTCGGATTACTTCCTAAACGATATAAAAGGAAAATAAAGAGGAGCGTGCTCACGGTCTCGCGCCCAGGAAAAGTTATTGACATCCAGTTCTTCTTCTATTCGGTTCTCTTCCGTGATAAAGTAATGAAACACTGTCTAAAGACTTTTGACATCTAGTGGAAGCCATAGGTACTGCAATCTGGGAGCTATTATACTGGGATTTCAATAGGAAACCTATGAAACAGGAAATGTCACACCAAAAAAATTAAAAATAAACAGAAATTCCTCAGGTTTTCACCTGCTATATCAGTTTTGTTATACTCACAGACATTATTTTAACAGTTGTAGAAACTTCAGAGTGTTCCCTATCCAATAGTACTAATTATGTGCATATCCTAGTTTCTGGGCCTGAGTGGCAGGCATTTTACTTTGGGCACGCCAGACTCTCCAAAACCGACACCACTGCTGCTGATCCCTGAGAGGTTTTAGGCCATTTTACCACAACTTTGGAAGTATGCTTGGGGTCATTGTCAATTTGGAAGACCCATTTGCAACCAAGCTTAAACTTCCTGACTGATGTCTTGAGATGTTGCTTCAATATATCCACATCATTTTCCTCCCTCATGATGCCATATATTTTGTGAAGTGCACCAGTCCCTCCTTCAGGAAAGCACCCCCACAACATGATGCTGCCACCCCCGTGCTTTGCGGTTGGGAAGGTGTTCTTCGGCTTGCAAGCCTCCCCATTTTTCCTCCAAACATAACGATGGTCATTATGGCCAAACAGTTTCATCAGACCAGAGGACATTTCTCCAAAATGTACAATCTTTGTCCCCATGTGTAGTTGAAAAACGTAGTCTGGGTTTTTTATGGCGGTTTTGGAGCTGTGGCTTCTTCCTTGCTGAGCAGCCTTTCAGGTTATGTTGATATAGGACTCGTTTTACTGTGGATATAGATACTTTTGTACCTGTTTCCTCCAGCATCTTCACAAGGTCCTTTGCTGTTGTTCTGGGATTTATTTGCACTGTTCATACCAAAGTACGTTCAGAACACGTCTCCTTCCTGAGCGGTATGACAGCTGCGTGGTCCCATGGTGTTTATACTTGCGTACTATTGTTTGTACAGATGAACTTGTTTGTTAACAAGAAATTTGTGGAGTGGTTGAAAACAATGACTCCAACCTAAGTATGTAAACTTCCGACTTCAACTGTACACTGAAATGTTCTCAGAGAAGGATCATTTCACCAGTTCATAGTTTAGCACATTAATTGCATTGTAAACTATTTATTTCAATGGTATTCTGAATGTATATTGTGATTCATCGCACTATCCCCAGCCATTCCATGATAATTAAGAACCATTATTTATTTATTTCACCTTTATTTAACCAGGTAGGCTAGTTGAGAACAAGTTCTCATTTACAACTGCGACCTGGCAGTTCGACGACACATACAACAGCAAAGAGTTACACATGGACTAAACAAACACACAGTCAATAATACAGTAGAAAAAAAAGAAGAAAAGTATATATACAGTGAGTGCAAATGAGGTAAGATAAGGGAGGTAGGGCAATAAATAGGCCATGGTGGTGAGGTAATTACAATATAGCAATTAAACACTGGAATGGTAGATGTGCAGAAGATTAATGTGCAAGTAGAGATACTGGGGTGCAAAGGAGCAAGATTAATAAATAAATACAGTATGGGGATGAGGTAGTTGGATGAGCTGTTTACAGATGGGCTATGTACAGGTGCAGAGATCTGTGAGCTGCTCTGACAGCTGGTGCTTAAAGCTAATAATGAGCATTAGCTATGGTAAAGACTAAATTACACTTACAAGTTGTGGTTAAGTGAGATAAATAGCTCTCTTTCAGAAGGAAACTGACATCATCATTGTAATTACTTGTTGTCACACTCTTTGCTCAAACCCCCCCCCGCCCCCCGGGGACATGGAAATCTTTGTATCTCATACTTACAGTATCTGGAGAGTATCATTTACACCGTAATGTTGGGCCTCGCCTGTGAAGTTATGGAGGAGGACTTCACTTTAACCACAGACTGGCATGTTGAATTGGGTCTTTTGTCTTCTCCTCAGCAGACTAACCCCTTGTGTCTCTAGTCTATAGGAATGTCGTCGGATTCAGCCTAGCAACAGTCATTATCAGACACAGCCACCAGGTGGTGGTGTAGATCTAATGGTTACCTCCTCTCAGTCCCTTGGTTTCTATATCAGTGAGGTGACTGACAAACAATGCAAAGACCTGCAGTGTGGCTCAATGCCCATTTCTCCCATCACAATGTGCTGATGTTCATATGAATTGAGGTATAATTGTGTAAAGGTATTATATTTGACCACAGCCTCTCAGAATGAGGAGTAGGATGCCACTGATCTAATGTACAGTACCAGTCAAAAGTTTGGACACACCTACTCGTTCAAGGGTTTTTCTTTATTTGTACTATTTTCTACATTGTAGAATAATAGTGACGACATCAAAACTATGAAATAACACATATGGAATCACGTAGTAACCAAAGAAAGTGTTAAACAAAATATTTTTTATATTCTTCAAAGTTGCCACCTTTGCCTTGACGACAGCTTTGCACACTCTTGGCATTCTCTCAACCACCTTCATGAGGTAGTCACTTGGAATGCATTTCAATTAACAGGTGGGCCATGTTAAAAGTTAATTTGTGGAATTTCTTTCCTACTTAATGCATTTGAGCCAATCAGTTGTGTTGTGAGGGGTGGTAGGGGTGGTATACAGAAGATAGCCCTACTTGGTAAAATACAGAGTCCATATTATGGCAAGAACAGCTCAAATAAGCAAAGAGAAACGACAGTCCATCATTACTTTAAGACATGAAGGTCAGTCAATCTGTAACATTTCAAGTGCAGTCTTAAAAACCATCAAGCGCTATGATGAAACTGGCTCTCATGAGGACCGCCATAGGAAAGGAAGACCCAGAGTTACCTCTGCTGCTGTAGGTGAACGGATGATCTCTGCATGTGTGGTTCCCATTGTAAAGCATGGAGGAGGTAGTGTGATGGTGTGCTTTGCTGGTGACACTTTCGATAATTTATTTAGAATTCAAGGCATACTTAACCAGCATGGCTACCACAGCATTCTGCAGCAATATGCCATTCCATCTGGTTTGCACTTAGTGGGACTATCATTTGTTTCTTCAAGTGCAGTCTCAAAAACCATCAAGCTCTATGATGAAACTGGCTTTCATGAGGACCGCCACAGGAAAGGAAGACCCAGAGTTAACTCTGCTGCAGAGGATAAATTCATTAGAATAACTGCACCTCAGGTTGCAGCCCAAATAAATGCTTCACAGAATTCAAGTAACAGACACATCTCAACATCAACTATTCAGAGGAGTCTGCGTGACTCAGGCCTTCATGGTCGAATTGCTGCAAAGAAACCACTACTAAAGGACACCAATAATAAGAAGAGACTTGCTTGGGCCAAGAAACACGAGCAATGGACATTAGACCGGTGGAAATCTGTCCTTTAGTCTGATGAGTCCAAATTTGTGATTTTTGGTTCCAACCGCTGTGTCTTTGTGAGACGCAGAGTATGTGAACGGATGATCTCTGGAGGAAGAGGTGTGATGGTGTGGGGGTGCTTTGCTGGTGACACTGTCATTTGTTTTTCAACAGGACAATGACCCAACACACCTCCAGGCTGTGTAAGGGCTATTTTACCAAGAAGGAGAGTGATGGAGTGATGCATCAGATTACCTGGCCTCCACAATCACCCGACCTCAACCCAATTGAGATGGTTTGGGATGAGTTGGACCGCAGAGTGTAGGAAAAGCAGCCAACAAGGGCTCAGCATATGTGGGAACTCCTTCAAGACTGTTGGAAAAGCATTCCAGGTGAAGCTGGTTGAGAGAATGCCAAGAGTGTGCAAAGTTGTCATCAAGGCAAAGGGTGGCTACTTTGAAGAATCTAAAATATATGTTGATATGTTTAAAAAAAAAATGTTTACTACATGATTCCATATGTGTTATTTCATTATGTTGATGTTTTCACTATTATTCTACAGTGTAGAAAATACTACAAATAAAGAAATACCCTTGAATGAGTAGGTGTGTCCAAACTTTTGACTGGTACTGTATATGTAATGTATATGACTCCACTTATCCAAAGTGACTTATAGTACAGCGAGTGCATACATTTGTACTATGTGTACTAACTGAACCACACAGGACCGCACAGGGTAAAACTGATCCTAGACCCGTGTTTACAATAAGCCACATATCCCCATCCTAACCAAGGTCTTTGTCGTTCTACAGGTGTCTGAGAGAGAAACATTTACCGGTAGTCAGTCTGTGGACAGCCCAGGGACTGACCTATTGGTGAGCTGCTCACACAACGGCCCACTAACCAGTGGTACAGGTAACACACAGACACACGACGACCGCTTCTGCATGTGTTGTTTGTTGTTTGTTGCCATTTCATGCATTACTTTCTAAAAGAGTGTAATATTCACTAGGCATACAGACCATCTACGTTTATCCTATACTTTACTTACTTGGTTATTCCATTTGATTTCCACACCTGTGGCAGTCTAATCCATGAGGCATGTTGCACTAATAGTCTGGTAACAGATATGTGTTGTAGCCAGCTCCCCTGTTGGTTGTCATGCCAAATGTTAGGCCCTCTGGCATGACAACCAATGTTAAAGGAGTTAGCCAAGGTACAAATAAGATCTATGAACGAATAGGCTAACTAGTCCAAATTGTCCACTGCAGCTTTCAAAGATGCGATGTTGTTAAAGACTGAGGCTTCCCATCCTCAAACTCTCTGTTAACCCGGCATAACCACCCACACACACCATCTCTTTTCCCTTTGTCGTGTCCAATTAAATGAAATCCAACCCAACTCAACTTAACAAAATTTGATTAAATTCAATTGAACTCAACTCCATCGTCCCCCAGTGTTGACAGACACCCAGGACAGCAGTCCCCAGCCCTCTGAGGAGATGCTGTCCAGCCAGTCAGAGCTGCGGAGCTCCAAATGTCCCCAGGACCGTGAGCTGCCCAGCATCCCACCCAACAGCGCCCTGGAGGGGATGGGATCCTCCAGCGGACCCCTTCTCCCTCCCTCTGGAGACGGCACCTACGAGGTATTAGGGATTGTTGTTGTTGATGTTATTATGTATTTATTTTACTTGTGTTTGTATGGTTGTACTGTATGGACTGTATTAGACTAGTCCTAATGTACTGACGACTGTCTTAATCAACTAAACTAGGTGGTGAAGGAGAGAGGTGGCGACATGACGGCGTCCCGGGACGTGAGCGTTGAAGACTCCCTGTACGAGACGGTCAAAGAGCTGAAGGACCATCCAGGAAGCATGGCTGTAGGTCTACCCAACGGACACGGTACTACGTCCCCCCTCAGCCCTGATGGCAATGAAATTTCCCACAACCACTTCCCACCTCCCAACAACCCTCCAGCCCTCCACAACGGCCACCTCAGCCCCGGCACCCCAGAGCGGGGGCCCCTGTGCGCGGGAGTGGAGTATGCCTCAGTGGATCTGAACAAGAAGAGCCGTTACAGTGCAGACCTGGAGACCAGGCGCTCAGCCACCATCAATGCTGCTGTAAGCCCCACAGAGGAGCCCGAGGAGGAGGAGAGACCCCCGCCTGTACCTGACAAGGTGCTGGATGAGAACGACAACCAGCCTACCATGATGGACGCAGGAGCGGTGGTGGTACTGGGGGCCGCGCTGCACAACGGAGAGGTGAGGGTCGTGTTTATGTATGTTTGTGAGGGAGAAATACAGTACTTATACAGTAGAAAGACAGCTCAACTGATTCCTGACTAGATGTATTGATTCAGTTGTGAGCCACAAGTTAGAGTAGAAAGCAGTGGAACAATGGAAAGAGCGTCTCTCCGTCTCTCTGTGTCTGATCGGTATTATGAGGTAGGGAGAGAGAGGAAGAGCAGAGAGAGGAAGAGAGAGAGCGAAAGAAGAGATGGAGAGGGGGAGAGAGGAGAGGAAGAGATGGAGAGAGAGAGAGTGAACAGTGTCATAAAAATGAAGAGGGTGAGAAGAGGTTGAAGAGTTGTAGTTCTGGAGTCCGGTCCCTAGACCTCATATTGAGACCTCATACTGAGACCTCATACTGAGACCTCATACTGAGACCTCATATTGAGACCTCATATTGAGACCTCATACTGAGACCTCATATTGAGACCTCATATTGAGACCTCATATTGAGACCTCATATTGAGACCACATATTGAGACCACATATTGAGTGTCTTGGTCTTGTCTTTTAGTAGTGGAGACTGGGGGAAGATTTTGTGAGTCGCAAGCAGGCTAAGGGGAGACAGGGAAATTGTAATGTTGTCACGTCCAGGCCTGAGTTCAGGCTGGCGTGTTTAGTTTCGTTTTTGGTTTAGGAGGGTTTTGAGTTCTAGGTTGTTCATTTCTATGTTGGGGTAATGGTTCCCAATTAGAGGCAGCTGTTTGTCTTTACCTCTAATTGGGAACCATATATATGTTTGTGGTTTTCAATGGGGTTTTGTGGGTTATTGTTTGATGTTTGATACATAGCTTAAGTGTTTAGTCTATGTCATGTTACGATCTTCGTTCATTTATTGTTTTTCCCCAGTTACGTTACGCAAATAAAGTATGTATACTGGATACCTCGCTGCGCCTTGGTCCGTCCCTCAACAAGATCGTGACAAATGTTTAGTATTTTTATCCATTATTTAGTGATCATTAATAGAGTGGCTCTCTATTTGCCTTCAGCATGCATTGTTTAACCAATCTGAATGGCTAAAGAATCCATATGTTCTTCTGAAATATTAAAGACATGCTCAGGTACTTTGGCTACTAGTAAGTATCTTTTAAACCTCCTGTTTTGGGACGTGTCAATGTGTAGTTCTTACATGCATAATCTATGAGCAGAATTACTGTCTTACCTCAATTAGCTATGAAATCCCTAGTTTGAAAGCGACTGTTTTCTGTAAGCTGTGCAGCGCCATTTTCCCTACATTTACCCCCAAGGAGTACCAGAGAATATCTTTAACACAGAAACACTGTACATGTTGAGCTCTTATTATGGTGCGATCTGACAAAATTACTGTAACGATATGAACCCAGGGTCGTTACATTACAATTATGATCTTGAATTGGATTTTTCTGCTCTCTGTCTTGACTTTCGCCCCTGTCCTGGGCCAGCTCCAGCCGTTCAGCCAATCAGCTATTCAGTAGTAAAAATGTTGAAGCTCCAACCGTTCAGCCAATTAGCTAATCATTAATAACAGTGTTGAAACTCCAACCGTTCAGCCAATTAGCTAATCAGTAATAAACGTGTTGCGTTGGATAGCAGGTGACGCCTAGCCCAGTTTGACCCTCTGATGAAATATTGAACCAACCATGGGGCTGTGCTGGGCTGGGCTACCTACACTCCCAAAGCCTGTTCCGTGTTCCATCCTCCAATGTTGGAATCTGGAGTCAGCATTAATTCTGTTCTTCGCCTCTACCCCCACTTTGCTTTTTACAACCCCCATATTACACACGTATGAACGGAATCGCTTCTCATCTGGAGAGCCTTGCGGTTGAGGGCGGTGCAGTTGCCGTACCAGGCGGTGATACAGCCCGACAGGATGCTCTCGATTGTGCAACTGTAAGAGTTTGTCAGGGTTTTGGGTGACAAGCTAAATTTCTTCAGTCTCCTGAGGTTGAAGAGGCACTGTTGCGCCTTCTTCACCACACTGTCTGTGTGGGTGGACCATTTCAGTTTGTCTGTCTATGAATGAAAGTGACCTGACAAAGAACAACTTTGGGCCCTAGTTTTCAGCTATAGTATGGTCAGGAAAAATGACCTGACTCCATATCTAGGAACCAGTCTTCTTCTGGTCGAGTGGTGTAGTCAGGAACAACTCCTGGTTGTAGTCAGGAACAACTCCTGGTTGTAGTCAGGAACAACTCCTGGTTGTAGTCAGGAACAACTCCTGGTTGTAGTCAGGAACAATTCCTGGTTGTAGTCAGGAACAACTCCTGGTTGTAGTCAGGAACAACTCCTGGTTGTAGTCAGGAACAATTCCTGGTTGTAGTCAGGAACAACTCCTGGTTGTAGTCATGAAACTACTTACAGTACTTAACTGTACTGGCACTTTAGTTTGTAAAGCCACGCGGACAAAGACTTTAGGGACACAGAATTAGAACAGACTAACATTACGAGAGACACATGGAGGCTCGTTGGTGACGGGGCAAGAGCTTGTCTTCTATTACACACGTATGAACGGAATCGCATACACATTTGCAGACACCCTGAGGCTGATTTAAGGTTAACCCGTAACGTTATTCTCTGCGGCGGTGCGGCGGTGTGACTGGGGTTGGCTGGTGATTTTGTCTTGTCAGAACGACAGGGTAATGCGTGTGGTAATGTATGCAAAACAGTGTGGAGAAGAGAGGAGTGGAGAAGGGGATGAGATGAGGAGAGGAGATGAGGAGAGGAGGGCATGAGAAGGGAGATGAGATGAGGAGAGGAGTGGAGGAGGGGATGAGATGAGGAGAGGAGATGAGATGAGGAGAGGAGTGGAGGAGGGGATGAGAAGGGAGATGAGATGAGGAGAGGAGAGGAGTGGAGGAGGGGATGAGAAGAGAGATGAGATGAGGAGAGGAGTGGAGGAGGAGAGGAGATGAGGAGAGGAGTGGAGGAGGGGATGAGAAGGGAGATGAGATGAGGAGAGGAGAGGAGTGGAGGAGGGGATGAGATGAGGAGAGGAGAGGAGGGGATGAGAAGGGAGATGAGATGAGGAGAGGAGTGGAGGAGGGGATGAGATGAGGAGATGAGGAGAGGAGAGGAGTGGAGGAGGGGATGAGAAGGGAGATGAGATGAGGAGAGGAGGAGAGGGGTGGAGTGGGGGAGGGGATGAGAAGGGAGATGAGATGAGGAGAGGAGTGGAGGAGGGGATGAGATGAGGAGATGAGGAGAGGAGAGGAGTGGAGGAGGGGATGAGAAGGGAGATGAGATGAGGAGAGGGGTGGAGTGGGGGAGGGGATGAGAAGGGAGATGAGATGAGGAGAGGAGAAAGGCCTGGTGAGATCCAGCTGCCCACTGTCAGTCTGACCGCGTGTGCGTGTGTGTGTGTGTGTGTGTTTAAGTCTGCTGGGTTCTCCCTCAGTTAGACCCTCAGCAAACACACACGCACACACACATGATTTTCCTTTGTTCAACACTCTGCAATCTGCTCTCCCGCTCTGTAACACAGCTATTGAGCCATAATAACCAGAAATTACTCTGTTCTGTTGTCTGGAATAATTTGACTTTGCGTCACCCGTGGCCTTAGAAGCTTTTGATTTACACTGAGGAAATGTAATTGACCTTGCCAGTCACTAATGTGGCGCTCACAAGGGGCCATTCTCTTAGATAAACTGCTATTCAGCATGTCAACAGTGGAGTTGTCTGTCAGCCAAGGATAAAGATTGCTTCTTTTTGTGTGTGTGTGTGTGTGTGTGTGTGTGTGTGTGTGTGTGTGTGTGTGTGTGTGTGTGTGTGTGTGTGTGTGTGTGTGTGTGTGTGTGTGTGTGTGTGTGTGTGTGCGTGCGATAGCCTGTGTGTTTGTGTGTGTTTGTGTACCCATGTGAAACCAAACCACACACATTCTCTGGCTGACTGACTGACACATTGGCATGTTAGAATTCAGTCCTCCATTATCAGTCTGCCATAGTAGATGTCCTGTCTGTCAGGCCATAACCCTAACTATGATATGAGCAATGTAAGATATGTAAACATTATTAAAGTGACATTGTTTAAAGTGGCATTGTTTAAAGTGACTAGTGATCAATTTGTTAAAGTGGCCAGTGACTGGGTCTCAGTGTAGGCAGCAGCCTCTCTGAGTTAGTGATTGCTGTTTAGCAGATTGATGTCTCTCGGTCCCAGCTTTGATGCACCTGTACTGACCTCGCCTTCTGGAGGGTAGCGGGGTGAACAAGGCAGTGGCTCGGGTGGTTGTTGTCCTTGATTATCTTTTTGGCCTTCCTGAGACATCGGGTGCTGTAGGTGTCCTGGAGGGCAGATAGTTTGCCCCCGGTGATGTGTTGTGCAGACTGCACCACCCTCTGGAGAGCCTTGCGGTTGAGGGCGGTGCAGTTGCCGTACCAGGCGGTGATACAGCCCGACAGGATGCTCTCGATTGTGCAACTGTAAGAGTTTGTCAGGGTTTTGGGTGACAAGCTAAATTTCTTCAGTCTCCTGAGGTTGAAGAGGCACTGTTGCCTTCTTCACCACACTGTCTGTGTGGGTGGACCATTTCAGTTTGTCTGTCTATGAATGAAAGTGACCTGACAAAGAACAACTTTGGGCCCTAGTTTTCCAGCTATAGTATGGTCAGGAAAAATGACCTGACTCCATATCTAGGAACCAGTCTTCTTCTGGTCGAGTGGTGTAGTCAGGAACAACTCCTGGTTGTAGTCAGGAACAACTCCTGGTTGTAGTCAGGAACAACTCCTGGTTGTAGTCAGGAACAACTCCTGGTTGTAGTCAGGAACAATTCCTGGTTGTAGTCAGGAACAACTCCTGGTTGTAGTCAGGAACAACTCCTGGTTGTAGTCAGGAACAACTCCTGGTTGTAGTCAGGAACAATTCCTGGTTGTAGTCAGGAACAACTCCTGGTTGTAGTCATGAAACTACTTACAGTACTTAACTGTACTGGCACTTTAGTTTGTAAAGCCACGCGGACAAAGACTTTAGGGACACAGAATTAGAACAGACTAACATTACGAGAGACACATGGAGGCTCGTTGGTGACGGGGCAAGAGCTTGTCTTCATGATTCCACACCGCTGCACTCCAAGGCAATCAAATTAATTGGTAATTAAGCCAAAAATAAAAGCAAATCTGCTGAGATTTAAGAATGTGCGTCCATAGAGTAACCGTATCGATTCAGCGCTCTCTGAGGTAAAAACAAAGTCCCCACCAACCCCTGTGTAAAGATTTACGTCTTATATGTCCTTATACAGTATGTCCTTGAACCGCCAACCTATATGAGACGTGAAGTAGCAGCTAGCCAGTCACCATATCTGATATTGACGTTGTCTTTAGACACCACAGAGAGGTATTCTTTATGTCTGGCAGCGATGTGCTGTTGATGAATGACCCTCTCCACCGGTCATAAGGCACAGGATATAGCAGCTATACACAATAACACTGCTAAATGATTGACTAAATAATATACACCTGCTCAACTCAAATGTGTTAAGTACTGTATGTACAACCAGAACACAGCACATTGTTTTTATGTTGAGTGTAATGAGCTGTAAAGTCTGAATGTGAGATTTTGTTTTCTTCTCTTTACAGTTAGACGTTCTACTGTCTACCTCACCGGGGCTAGACAGCCATGTGCTGTTAGAGAGCCAGGTAAGGTGGTGACTCTCCGCTGAACTCCCTGTCCTGTTCTCATTCCCCTATTGTCCTGATGCTTATAAAGTATATGGATCACTTGTAACAGAGATGTCAGTCTCACTGTGACCTCACCTGGTTATTAGAGATGTCAGCCTCGCTGTGACCTCACCTGGTTATTAGAGATGTCAGTCTCACTGTGACATTACCTAAATAAAACAAAGGCCTTTGATGCTCACACCTTTGATGCTCACCCCCCCTTCTCCCTCGCTCTCTCCCTCTCTCTCTCTCTCTCTCTCTCTCTCTTTCTCTCCAGCTGTCAGACATGTACTCCATGGTGGGGAAGCCAGGTCTAGATGTGGAGGAGAAGGAGAGTGACTACAGCAGCATTGCTGATATCAACGGTCTGGTCCCCGAGTATTCCTCCAGCGATCTCTACGCTACCGTCAGGGACATCTCCCCCCAGCCCATAGAGGGGGAGTCAGACCCCCAGGGACCCCCCACAGAGAGCATCGAGCCTGGCTACGAGATCATCCACATCCCTAAGACTGGTAGTGGAGAGGAATTGGGGCTGGGGAACCAGGTTCAGGAGCCAGACTATGAGAGTGTAGGTGAGCTAGCCCTGGGGTTGGACAGGGAGAGCTCCCGTCTCTGACTGCCTATGGGCCCTAAAGCCTGAGTCTCTGGGGCCTCACCCTCAACCCCAGCCATTAACCTCACTCCTAGCCTCACCCTCCACCCCAACCATTAACCTCACTCCTAGCCTCACCCTCAACCCCAGCCATTAACCTCACTCCTAGCCTCACCCTCAACCCCAGCCGTTCGCCTAACTCCTAGTCTCACCCTCAACCCCAGCCATTAACCTCACTCCTAGCCTCACCCTCCACCCCAACCATTAACCTCACTCCTAGCCTCACCCTCAACCCGAGCCATTAACTTCACTCCTAGCCTCACCCTCCACCCCAGCCATTAACCTCACTCCTAGCCTCACCCTCCACCCCAACCATTAACCTCACTCCTAGCCTCACCCTCCACCCCAGCCATTAACCTCACTCCTAGCCTCACCCTCAACCCCAGCCATTAACCTCACTCCTAGCCTCACCCTCCACCCCAGCCATTAACCTCACTCCTAGCCTCACCCTCAACCCCAGCCATTAACCTCACTCCTAGCCTCACCCTCAACCCCAGCCGTTCGCCTAACTCCTAGTCTCACCCTCAACCCTAGCCATTAACCTCACTCCTAGCCTCACCCTCAACCCCAGCCGTTCGCCTAACTCCTAGTCTCACCCTCACTCCTAGCCTCACCCTCAACCCCAGCCGTTCGCCTAACTCCTAGTCTCACCCTCACTCCTAGTCTCACCCTCAACCCCAGTCATTAGCCATTAGCCTAACTCATAGCCTCACCCTCAACCCCAGCCATTAGCCATTAGCCTAACTCATAGTCTAACCCTCAACCCCAGCCATTAGCCTAACTCATAGTCTAACCCTCAACCCCAGCCATTAGCCTAACTCCTAGCCTCACCCTCAACCCCAGCCATTAGCCTAACTCCTAGCCTCACCCTCAACCCCAGCCATTAGCCATTAGCCTAACTCATAGTCTAACCCTCAACCCCAGCCATTAGCCTAACTCATAGTCTAACCCTCAACCCCAGCCATTAGCCTAACTCATAGTCTAACCCTCAACCCCAGCCATTAGCCTAACTCCTAGCCTCACCCTCAACCCCAGCCATTAGCCTAACTCCTAGCCTCACCCTCAACCCCAGCCGTTCGCCTAACTCCTAGTCTCACCCTCAACCAGCAGCCCTGATGTGAGGGACACCACCACATACATGGTTCTGAACTACAACCTTCAACCCTGCCATCTATCACCAATTCAGGGTTTCCGCTCACTGCCCCCTCAGTGCAATTTGGGTGCGCCCACCGCCCAAGGTTATCTGATTGAACTATAATCTTAACTCGCCCTCGTCCATTCATGGTGCCCTTAAATCACAATGTGCGCAGGGTGCTGTCATTTCATTGATATCTGAACTATGAAATCAAGTTATTGGCCTTCGTCCTCTTTGTTATCTTCGATTGCTGTCAATGTGGGAAGGGAAGGGAAAGGACATTATTAAATGCACTAGATTATCCATCACCATCATAATCACTTTATCAGACTACAGAGTAATCCATTCCTAGGAATTTATAACCAGTCATTACAAACTGAGTTCATGTTGTAAGTCTGGTGACAAGCTGACTGGCCAGTTACATTTGTCAGTGCCTTTTGATTGAAAACCACTGAGTCTTTGTGCCATAATGTCGTTCTATAAAAGTATGAGTTACATGTTTCCCCACAATGTAGTGCCATTTTTATATAATCCGTTCTTCCTTCCTAGTGCCCCGTTTCATTCATAAATTCATGAGAGATATGATAGATATGAGAGATATGACAGATATGAGAGATATGACAGATATGAGAGATATGGGCGATATGAGAGATATGATAGATATGAGCGATATGAGAGATATGATAGATATGAGAGATATGAGAGATATGATAGATATGAGAGATATGATAGATATGACAGATATGAGAGATATGACAGATATGACAGATATCAGAGATATGGGCGATATGAGAGATATGAGAGATATGATAGATATGAGAGATATGATAGATATGGGAGATATGAGAGATATGATAGATATGAGAGATATGAGAGATATGAGAGATGACAGATATGAGAGATATGATAGATATGATAGATATGGGAGATATGATAGATATGACAGATATTACAGATATGATAGATATGAGAGATAAGATAAATATGAGAGATATGAGAGATGATAGATATGACAGATATGATAGATATGAGAGATATGAGAGATGACAGATATGAGAGATATGATAGATATGATAGATAGGGGAGATATGATAGATATGACAGATATGATAGATATGAGAGATAAGATAGATATGAGAGATATGAGAGATGATAGATATGACAGATATGATAGATATGAGAGATATAAGAGTTATGTGTACTTACATACTATTGAAAGAATAAGTAGCAGCAAGTCAGGCAGTTTAGACATCTAAACTCGAAATAGAACGGCATCTTTAAGTTTCTAAAGCATTTAAAAAACATTTCATATGTCAACCGTTCGATCAAATTCCTATTTATTTCAAGATAATGGATCATTGTGTGATTTAAAGGATATCAGGAAGGCGTTTGTTTATGAGGGAAACTTTAAGAGCTTTTGCTCTGTACATGGAATAAAGAGAAGAAGAAGTGGGTTGCCGTGGTAATAAAGTAGTAGTCAAGGTACTCATACATGATTGTGACTTTTTAAAAAGGACTTATTTGTTCTTTTTTATATTTCTTCACAGGATTCAAAATGTATTTAAAATACTTGTATTCGCTCAATGTGACAATATGCAACAGCAAAACTGTGTGTGTTAATGCATCTGAGTTGATGAAGGTGTATATTATGCGTTTGAATGGAGTGTTTATGTTTCTGCTTACCCTAATGTACGGTCTGTATTAATATGGTAGAAAATTATTCTAAAGCACAAAGTGTCAAAAACATTATGGTACAGCTTGTGTACAGAGCTTATAGCAGCTTCATCCTATATACACTGAGTGGACAAAACATTAGGAATACTTTCCTAATATTGAGTTATACCCCCTTTTGCCCTCAGAACAGACTCAATTCGTCGGGGCATGGACACTACAGGGTGGGTGGTGGACCATTCTTGATACACACAGGAAACTGTTGAGCGTGAAAAACCCAGCAGCGTTGCAGTTCATGACACACTCAAACCGATGCGCCTGACACCTTCTACCATACCCCGTTCAAAGGCACTTATATTTTTTGTCTTGCTCATTCACCCTCTGAATGGCACACATACTGTACACAATCCATGTCTCAATTGTTTCAAGGCTTAAAAATCCTTCTTTAACCTGTCTCCTCCCCTTCATCTACACTGATTGAAGTAGATTTAGCAAGTGACATCAGTAAGGGATCATAGCTTTCACCTGGTCAGTCTATGCCATGGAAAGAGCAGGTGTTCCTAATGTTTTTTACACTCAGTGTATATACCCCTTCATGGGCACAATTTGAATATTTTAACTAGCACTATTACAGCAGCATGTGACGACATGCCAACCGAGGCCTGTATATATTTAGAGGACTATTTTAACCATTTATTACACAGTTATTGTATGAATTTGCAAATGGTAAAGTATATTTTGTAGTACGTATGCCTGTGATGTGGACTGGTTTATAGTGGCTATGAAACCACCTACAGTACAGTAAGCCCATGGTGTCATTTGAAGGGTATTCAATAGGAAAAGTGTGCCCGTCACTCGGACTGTGACCCAACTATACTGTTTGTGATTGAATAGTGGCTCACAAATGTTTTGGGTTCTGTATTCTGTTTAATTAACAGGACACCAACCCATTGGTTATTTTGTTCTGTCATTTTATTAATATGGTACATTGTGTTGGTACAAAGCTTTTTAAAACATGAAGAGCAAAGCTGCTATTTTTTATTTTATTTTTAAACAGAAAATGAATTAATGTCTGAATGGATATTGTTGTGTGGTGTTTATTTTCAGACTAACCGAGTGAATTCTGACTGTGAATAACTAGCTATTGCAATGATGATATCTGCATTCGACAGGTAACCACTGATATTAGTTTATTTTCCATCCCATTTCTCTGTTATCTCAATATTGCACATTATTGTTGTACGCAGAGTGAGTGAGTGCATATTTCATTAAACATGTTTGAGTTTGTATGAGCTTGTTGTCGACAAATCCGGCACCCAGGTTGACTGATATTAGATTCATCCCATTAAATTAGCCACAATTGATAAATGTGCATTAAAGATGATATACATTTCAGTAAGAGAGAAAAGCAGGGGCCTTCCCAACACACTACATTTACACACATTTTATAGAGTAATTGTCTTTGTGATTAACTTGAATGAAATAACATGATACATGTTCTTCCGTCCAGATTCCAGATGAGTTCATGTAGCAGGGGAATGCCATCATTAAAACATAATGGTGTCGTTAGATATGCCATAACAAATGGTCTGTCAGAGAGGAGCGTTAGTGCCAAATCTCAAAACCAGCGGAACCAAACACAGACGCGCGTGCACACACACACACACACACACACACACACACACACACACACACACACACACAGAGATACTCTAACAGAGGTGAGTGGGTTAGGGGGAGGTTGGGGGTTGGGGGTCGGAGCCGGGGCATGGAGAGAAGGTCATCATAGTATCGAGCCCACTCTAATAATGAGACATAGCACCCTCTCATTCAGCCCACTCTAATAATGAGACATAGCACCCTCTCATTCAGCCCACTCTAATAATGAGACATAGCACCCTCTCATTCAGCCCACTCTAATAATGAGACATAGCACCCTCTCATTCAGCCCACTCTAATAATGAGACAATACATTCTCAACAAGCAGCAGAGAAATCCTTACCGTCATCTCTCATTGTGGTGACTGTGTACCAAATGGCACCCTATTGCCTATGTAGTGCGCTACTTAGGGCTCTGGTCAAAAGTAGTGCACTATACAGGCATAGGGAATCGGTTGCCATTTGGGCTA
The DNA here is from genome assembly GCA_030435695.1 of Brachymystax lenok tsinlingensis. Classification (NCBI taxonomy): domain Eukaryota; kingdom Metazoa; phylum Chordata; class Actinopteri; order Salmoniformes; family Salmonidae; genus Brachymystax; species Brachymystax lenok. The sequence goes on from CM059799.1 coordinate 10,102,078, forward strand.
CAACCAGAGCAATGCTTTCTTTGGCAGTTATGTGCACATCTGTCATAAGATTCCGTCTGGCTTCCTATGTATGCATGTAAATATTTTATGACTATAAATGGAAAATATTAAAACATATTTGACAAGTAAATGTGTTTTTTTTATTCATGAAGAAAGCTTGTAGAAGAGAATGGTGTTTTTATACATTTAAGCTGCTACATTGATTTGCTATTTTCAACAGTATTGCATTTATTGTTTGAAAGTCTGGTTTGTCATGTTAGCTGTAAAACAGGCTCATATGCAGTATTAATACATACATAGTTTTATCTAAGTTTTATCTGGGTTTTATCTGGGGGGAAATGGTGCTAGGCCTACTCTGACCAAAAGAGGGAGAAGTATTACAGTAGCTAGCACTTTCATTTCACAGCAGGCCTACACATTCTAAGGAATTGAAAGGGAAATATCCAAAGCACCGCTAGACCCACTTGTACTACACACATGACCAAATGTATGTGGACACCTGATCGTTGAACATCTCATTCCAAAATCATGGGCATTATTATGGAGTTGGTCCCCCCTTTGCTGCTATAATAGCCTCCAATCTTTTGCGAAGGCTTTCCACTAGATGTTGGAACATTGCTGCGGGGACTTGCTTCCATTCAGCCTCACAAGCATTAGTGAGGTTGCGCCCTGATGTTGGCCGATTAGGCCTGGCTCACAGTCGGCATTCCAATTCATCCCAAAGGTGTTCGATGGGGTTGAGGTCAGGGTTCTGTGAAGGCCTGATGTCAAGTTCTTCCACACCGATCTTGACAAACCATTTCTGTATGGACCTTGCTTTGTGCACTGGTTGCCACAAAGTTGGAAGCACAGAATCGTCTATAATGTCATTGTATGCTGTAGCATTAAGATTTTCCTTCACTGGAACTAAGGGGCCTAAACCATAAAAAACAGCCCCAGACCATTATTCCTCCTCCACCAAACTTTACAGTTGGCACTATGCATTCGGGCAGGTAGTGTTCTCTTGGCAACCCCCAAACCCAGTTTCGTTCGTTGGACTGCCAGATGGTGAAGCGTGATTCATCACTCCAGAGAATGCGTTTCCACTGCTCCAGAGTCCAATAGCGGCGAGCTTTACACCACTCCAGCCGACATTCGGCATTGCGCATGGGGATCTTAGGCTTGTGTGCGGGTGCTCGGCCATGGAAACCCATTTCATGAAGCTCCCGACGAACAGTTCTTGTGCTGATATTACTTATAGATTATATTTCTTGCAGTTTGGACCTCGGTAGTGAGTGTTGCAACCGAGGTTAGATTTTTACACGCTACATGCTTCAGCACTCGACGGTCCCGTTTCGTGAGTCTGTGTGGCCTACCACTTTTGCGGCTGAACCGTTGTTGCTCCTGGACATTTCCACTTCACAATAACAGCACTTACAGTTGACCTGCTCTAGCAGGGAAGAAATAGTTGGAACGGTGGCAACCTATGATGGTGCCACGTTGCAAGTCATTCATCTCTTCAGTAAGGCCATTCTACTGCCAATGTTTGTCTCAGGAGATTGCATGGCTGTGTGCTGTGTCAGTAACTGGTGTGGCTGAAATAGCCGAATCCACTAATTTGAAGGGGTGTCCACATATATTTGTTTTATGTCAGGTATTCTGTTCAGTTGGCTTCTTAGCCTACCCAGTTGAAACAGTGCCTTATAAAGTGCAACCAATTATTGTCGAAGCTCACTTGGATAGGCTTAGGATAATTTCACCATAGAATGTGAATCTTGCTTGATTTTGTGTGACTATGTCGATGGAGAGATTTCTGACCCATTTTTCTGATAGTCATCACCAAATGAATTACTTTATTATTATTTGACCCTGCTGGTCATCTATGAACGTTTGAACATCTTGGCCATGTAATGTTATAATCTCCACCCGGCACAGCCAGAAGAGGACTGGCCTCCCCTCAGAGCCTGATTCCTCTCTAGGGGAGTTTTCCCGAGCCACAGTGATTCTACATCTACATTGCTTGCTGTTTGGGGTTTTAGGCTGGATTTCTGTATAAAAACCCAGCCTTACCTCCCTAATCTTACCTCATTTGCACACACTGTATATAGACTTTTCAATTGTGTTATTGACTATGTTTGTTTATTCCATGTGTAACTCTGTGTTGCTGTTTGTGTCACACTGCTGTGCTTTATCTTGGCCAGGTCGCAGTTGTAAATGAAAACTTGTTCTCAACTAGCCTACCTGGTTAAATAAAGGTGAGAAGAAGAAAAAAAAAATATAGCACTTTGTGACATCGGCTGATGTAAAAAGGGCTTTCTAAATACATTTGATTGATTACTTGATGCCTTATAAATCCAGGAGCAATGCTTTTACATAATGGCTTTCATAGCTCCTAAAATAAAACTTTATGTAGGCTAAGCCAAGTGTACAGAATAATACAAGGCTTAGATTTGCTTTCAAACGGCAGACTAAACGGTTGGCTTCTCAACAAGCCATACTGAACCTGGCTGGTTTAAGTTTTCATTTTCACTACATTCTCCTCTTTTTTCTCCTCTCATCTAACCGCTCCCTCCTCGTCTCCTCTTCTCTCCATCCTTGCGTCATTGTTTTGAATGGAGCATCCTCTCCGGGTTCATTTACCTTCTGTTGGAGCGAAACCGACACAGAAAAAAGGAGCGTAGCCCAGTGGAGGCGTGTGCTCTGCGGACCAATGGGAGCTCGAGTCGGCGGCGAGACCGCACATGTTTATAGGCAGCATTCCGCCGGTAGAGACGCTGGCTCGTGGCATTCGGCTACGAACTGGATTTTCTCAAATCTGGATCAGGAGTCACTTTACGCGGCTATTTCAGCTAATTTCATCCTGTCAGACGGCAAACCGGTGTAAAATATGTGTGAAAATTGAGTTATTTTTCGGGTAGACCAACATTTACCGTTTTTTTTGTATATTGGCAAACAATTCTGTTCGGTTTAAAGATTGCTGTACAAATGTCATTGTCGGTCCGAGGGTATTTGACTGTTCCGTCTTTTAGTGCTTTCTCGTGAATTTAGAGGGGACAGTCAGGAAAACAAACAGATCGAAGGAAGAAAGATCGATAGCCGGTCGGTTGAAGAGTTTATTTGGCGGGGAATGACTCGCTTTCATGCATTCCTTAATCGATGCTTGTTGCTTTTCCTACACATATTTGTGCTTTCAAATATCCGTTTTGAACCGTGGTAGCAGCAGAGTATAGTCTATCCGCTGCGGTGTTGTGTTTTCATGTCCGTGTTTACAGTATACATTTGAGCTAATTCGACGTCCATCGATAGAGATTTACCGCTTCAAATTCGGTGTTAAACATTTATCGCTATGCATACGAGGCGTTTGGTGAAGCGGTCGATCCTGGGGAGCCGAGTGTATACGCCGAGTCCGACAGGGGACGGGGCTCCGTTGACAGGAGTGGTACAGGCTGTCAAGCAGCAGGAAAACAGAGACGTTTCAACCGGACCCCAGCGTAACGTCTACATGGTGTTAATGCAAGACGGAAGCCTGAAAGAATTCTCAGAGGACGAAATTGCCGTGGGCTTTAACCAAACGGCGGTGAAAGGACAGCTCAGATCGAGCTTGAAGGTGTGTGTGACTGTGTGTGTGTGTGGCCGGGGAGCCTGCTGTTATTGTTCTGCGGCGGTGTTTTGCAGCGGTGTTTTGCAGCGTTTAATCGCTTCGTGCACAGACAGAGCGGGAACATTTGATCAAATCACATTGTATTGGTCACATGCGCCGACTACAACAGGTGTTGACTTTACAGTGAATCAAGTGTTACACGCATTGTCTGCTGCTGCAACACGCCATTTCAATGACAGGCAGACAGTAACACAACCAGAATAATCCAGGTGATTTTTCCTGTTACGGTGCAGATTGAATTTTAACAACAGACTGTCAACATATTTAGCATCATATTTCATATTTCATATTTTATGCCACACGTTGTCTTCCTAAATATCAATGTGGATTTTTTCCTGTTATGAGACTGACCTAATTGTCTGCATTTGAAAGTTCCAGCCTGATGGTGTCAACAAAGATGGTCTGGTGAGGCAGACAGCCTGCCTGGCGGTTCCTCAGGAACAACAACAACAACTACTAGGAAAACAGCTCTTATTATGAGAGGGAAATGCATGTGGCTGTTGGATAACACTGCGTTTTTAAAGAATATACTGTGATGCATTGTGATATATCTAAGAGGTGTGTGTTATTACATTTACATGATAACATGCAGGGTTATTGTTACATGTATCTTGTGTTATTTTGCATGTATCCTATAAATACGTATTTGGCGATTGATCCAAAAGCATGTTCAGTGACTGGAATGCACAGTAAACAAAACAGGCATATGGATACCAGCAATTGCAAGCATTATATCTTCATAATGGAAGGACAGAAATGCAAGATGTCATAGAGCAGCTATTCATATTAGACCAATTATGATTTTTCAAAGTCGATACCGATTTATTGGAGGACCAAAAAAAGCAGATACCGATTAATCGGCCACTTTTTAAAAATGTGTTTTAATATTTTTTTTAAATATATATATATATGTGTGTGTGTGTGTGTGTGTGTGTGTGTGTAATAATGACAATTACAAAAATACTAAATGAACGATGAACTTTTATTTTAACTTAATATAATACATAAATAAAATCTATTTAGTCTCAAATAAATAATGAAACATGTTCAATTTGGTTTAAATAATGCAAAAACACAGTGTTGAAGAAGAGAGTAAAAGTGAAATATCTGCCATGTAAAAAAGCTCATGTTTTAGTTCCTTGCTCAGAACATGAGAACATATGAAAGCTGGTGGTTCAATATTCCAATTTCTTCAATATTCCCAGTTAAGAAGTTTTAGGTTGTAGTTATTATAGGACTTATGACGCGTCGACTATTTCTCTCTATACCATTTGCATTTCATATACCTTTGACTATTGGATGTTCTTATAGGCACTATAGTACTACCAGCCTAATCTCGGGAGTTGATAGGCTTGAAGTCATGAACAGCACTGTGCTTCAAGCATTGCTAAGAGCTGCTGGCAAACACAGTAAAGTGCTGTTTGAATGAATGCTTACGAGCCTTCTGCTGCCTACCACCGCTCAGTCAGACTGCTCTATCAAATATCAAATCATAGACTTAATTATAATATAATAAACACAGAAATACGAGCCTTTGGTCATTAATATGGTCAAATCCGGAAACTATCATTTAGAAAACAAAGCGTTTATTCTTTCAGTGAAATACAGAACCGTTACGTATTTTATCGAACGGGCGTCAACCCCAAGTCTAAATATTGTGGTTACATTGCACAACCTTCAATGTTATGTCATAGTTAAGTAAAATTCTGGCAAATTAATTACGGTCTTTGTTAGGAAGAAATGGTCTTCACACAGTTCGCAACGAGCAAGGCGGCCCATATACCCTGACTCTGCTTGCACAGAACGAGCCAGGCGGCCCAAACTGTTGCATATACCCTGACTCTGCTTGCACAGAACGCAAAAGAAGTGACACAATTTCCCTAGTTAATATTGCCTGCTAACATGATTTTTAAAAAACTAAATATGCAGGTTTAAAAAAATATACTTCTGTGTATTGATCTTAAGAAAGCCATTGATGTTTATGGTTAGGTACATTTGTGCAACGATTGTGCTTTTTTTCGCGAATGCGCTTTTGTTAAATCATCACCCGTTTGGCGAAGTTGAAGTAGGCTGTGATTCGATGATGAATTAACAGGCACCGCATTGATTATATGTAGTGCAGGACAAGCTAGTTAACCTAGTAATATCATCAACCATGTGTAGTTAACTAGTGATTATGTGAAGATTGATTGTTTTTTATAAGATAAGTTTAATGCTAGTTAGCAACTTACCTTGGCTCCTTGCAGCCACAGGGTCCTTTCGACGCTGCACTCGCGTAACAGGTGGTCAGCCGGCCAAGCAGTTTCCTCGCGATTGCAATGTAATCGGCCATAATCGGCGTCCAAATCGGCGTTAAACAAGCCCATTCCATTATGTATAGTCAGAATGTAAACTGGTCAAATACAGGTCCAGAGAGTAATGAAGTTAGGCATAATGCGATCTTCATAATAGAACGACAGAAATGCAAGACATCAGAGCCAGGGCTTCCTAGCTAATCACAACCACATTTCATAATAGTCTTTCCATTTATAGTCAGAATGTAACACTCTAAATGATTATGCCTCTGACAGCCTGGTAGCTTCCCTCAGCACGGTGTTGTGGTTTCCATACCACATATTGAGTGTCTGTCTTGTCTATGTGTCAGATACATTTTTACTCGGGCTGTGGAGGGTCACGAAATTTCGTCAGCCGGTGATTGTCAAGCAAATAACTGTTGGCCTCACGGGAATTGACCGTTAATTAACATAAACACATTTAGCATCTCCTGGCTTCCACACATCACCTACAAGCCATTTTAAAAAAGTATAGTAAATCCATGTAATATAGCCTACACCCTTACAATAAATCCATGTAATATAGCCTACACCTTCACAATAAATCCATGTAATATAGCCTACACCTTCACAATAAATCCATGTAATATAGCCTGCACCTTCACAATAAATCCATGTAATATAGCCTACACCTTCACAATAAATCCATGTAATATAGTCTACACCTTCACAATAAATCCATGTCATATAGCCTACCCCTTCACAATAAATCCATGTCATATAGCCTACACCTTCACAATAAATCCATGTAATATAGCCTACCCCTTCACAATAAATCCACGTAATATAGCCTGCACCTTCACAATAAATCCATGTAATATAGCCTACACCTTCACAATAAATCCATGTAATATAGCCTGCACCTTCACAATAAATCCATGTAATATAGCCTGCACCTTCACAATAAATCCATGTAATATAGCCTGCACCTTCACAATAAATCCATGTAATATAGCCTGCACCTTCACAATAAATCCATGTAATATAGCCTGCACCTTCACAATAAATCCATGTAATATAGCCTGCACCTTCACAATAAATCCATGTAATATAGCCTACCCCTTCACAATAAATCCATGTAATATAGCCTACCCCTTCACAATAAATCCATGTAATATAGCCTACACCTTCACAATAAATCCATGTAATATAGTCTACACCTTCACAATAAATCCATGTAATATAGCCTGCACCTTCACAATAAATCCATTATTTATTTTAGACACGTCTAAAGAAACATGTCTATTTCAGAATAACAGAATATCATACTCTGAGTTGTCCTTATGCCAGGTCCTGATCTGGCTATGCCATATGGCTGTGGGCTACACTAGTTCATTTAACAGACAAGATTTACTTAGAATTCTGTGGCATTATTTTATAGTATGAGAATACAATTGAACAAGGCTGAATAAAATATAAATATTTTTTTCAAACGATTTGAGGGAGTGCGCACATGCTGCTATTCTGTGTTGAGCGGTTAACAAATAAATAGGTCCTCCTATATGCTCAATTTAGAGTTCTTAATGTAACTTTAGTTGTTCTACAAACGGACTCGCATTTTCTGGTCTTGGTCTTGACTCTGTCTCACCCCCCCTCCGGTCTTGACTCTGTCTCACCCCTCCGGTTGTGACTCTGTCTCACCCCCTCCGGTCATGACTCTGTCTCACCCCTCCCCCTCCGGTCGTGACTCTGTCTCCCCCTCCGGTCGTGACTCTGTCTCCCCTCCGGTCTTGACTCTGTCTCACCCCTCCGGTTGTGACTCTGTCTCACCCCTCCCCCTCCGGTCGTGACTCTGTCTCACCCCTCCCCCTCGGTCGTGACTCTGTCTCGGCCCCCTCAGTCTTGACTCTGTCCCCTCCCTCCGGTCTTGACTCTGTCTCACCCCCTCCGGTCTTGACTCTGTCTCGGCCCCCTCCGGTCTTGACTCTGTCTCGGCCCCCTCCGGTCTTGACTCTGTCTCACCCTCCGGTCTTGACTCTGTCTCGGCCCCCTCCGGTCTTGACTCTGTCTCGGCCCCCTCCGGTCGTGACTCTGTCTCACCCCCTCCGGTCTTGACTCTGTCTCACCCGCCCCCTCCGGTCGTGACTCTGTCTCGGCCCCCTCGATCGTGACTCTGTCTCGGCCTCCCTCCGGTCTTGACTCTGTCTCACCCGCCCCCTCCGGTCGTGACTCTGTCTCGGCCCTCCTCGATCGTGACTCTGTCTCGGCCCTCCTCGGTCGTGACTCTGTCTCACCCCCTCCGGTCTTGACTCTGTCTCACCGCCCCCTCCGGTCGTGACTCTGTCTCGGCCCCCTCGATCGTGACTCTGTCTTGGCCTCCCTCCGGTCTTGACTCTGTCTTACCCGCCCCCCCTCGGTCGTGACTCTGTCTCGGCCCCCTCGATCGTGACTCTGTCTCTGCCTCCTCCTCGGTCTTGACTCTGTCTCACCCGCCCCCTCCGGTCGTGACTCTGTCTCGGACCTCCTCCGGTCGTGACTCTGTCTCGGCCCTCCTCCGGTCGTGACTCTGTCTCACCCCCCCCTCCGGTCTTGACTCTGTCTCGGCCCCCCTCCGGTCGTGACTCCCCCCCTCCGGTCTTGGTCTGGTCTCGAACACAACACTGTCAATTTCCATAAAGTTGAAAGACAAGATGGGGGCGGAAGAGGGCGGAAGGAGGTGTGAGAGATGTGTAACTGATGATGATCACATCGCCCAGAAAGCAGCTGTAGCAGCCGTAGTAACAGAGTGCGGGTTAGAGAAGAATCTGGAGCACTGGCTAGATGCCCAGAATGTCAAATAATCACCATGCTTTTGTGGAGGGGGGGATGGAGGGAGGGGGTGTAGGGAGAAGGGGAGGTGGGAGAAAGCCACTTGTTGACTTGTTTTTGTGAGGGAAGGAGGAGGGGATGGAGGGTGGGAGGGAGGGAGGGAGGGAGGGAGAAGGGTATGGATGGAGGAGCGGAGGTGGGAGAATGCCAATTGTTGACTTGTTGTTGTGAGAGAAGGAAGAGGGGATGGATGGATGGATGGAGGGAGGAGGGGATGGATGGAGGGGATGGAGGGAGGGGGGATGGATGGAGGGAGGGAGGGAGGGAGGGGGGATGGATGGATGGAGGGAGGGGGGATGGAGGGGAGGTGGGAGAATGTTTGTTCACTTGTTGTTGTGAGAGAAGGAGGAGGGGATGGATGGATTGTTCACTTGTTGTTGTGAGAGAAGGAGGAGGGGATGGATGGATGGAGGGAGGAGGGGATGGATGGAGGGAGGAGGGGATGGATGGAGGAGAGGTGGGAGAATGCCACTTGTTGACTTGTTGTTGTGAGGGAAGAAGGTGTGGTGTTGACGACTAAGTGCCATTATGGGTGGCTCCCATACAAAGATGTATGACGTTGTTGATTAATATCAGACCCTAACTGAAGCTGTCGTCCTGGAGTCACTGACTCTCTTTGTTCACCTGCAGTCTGCTCCTCATTGGTTGGTTTGCCTGCATGTCACACGGGCCAAGTTTAGATTCGTTCATGATGGATGGTAACCAGATGGAAGATAGAGTGAGGGCGGTTCGGTTGACGTGCTGCTCTGCCAAAAGCGTTCACCAGGCAGTGTAGCCAAGGCAAGGCCTACCCCCTTCCTTTTAGATATAGATCATGGATCAACACAAGTCATTTTTGTTTAGAGTGCTGCCAGAGGAGGGCTGTTGGTGGTCGATAGAGATGACACAGCCTGTCCCTAGCCTTAGCCATGTAAATCTACTGTATTCTACAAATATAGCTTTTTCCAAGATTTAAATCCGTGAATAGCACTGTAGGCCTATAGGCTATTTGATGAAAGTTTAATCCGAATACATTTGATAAAATATCTCTTTGTGAACAATACAGCACATGAGTTGAATAAATCCCATTATGACGAAACCAAGTATACCATAACTATACCATAATCCCATATCAATTTATGATGCATAAAATCATGTTTACCTTTGGCCTACTAAAGGGGTGTGTGTGTGTGGGTGTGTGTGTGTGTGTGTGTGTGTGTGTGTGTGTGCTTGTTAAATTACTTACATTATTCATCTACTGAATTTGGGAGCTGCAAGACACCGTAACCCTGCACAAAACTCTTATGACACATGCAACTCAACTCACACTTTATGGTCGATTTGGCACGTTCTGCAATTTCCTGCTATGCATGAAATATGATCATTCATATGGCTGTGAAAGGAAGCGATAGAGATCTGTTTTGGTTATAGTCAAATAACTGGTCAGGGTAACAGTTCATCATTCTCTTAGTTCAGATCATTTATCTTGTTGTTTGACTCAAGTCCTGTTTCCAGAAAGGCTTTCTCACCCCGTTGAAGTCTGCTCAGCCAGGTTGTTATAGTGAATAACCCATATTTTATAATCTATATATAACCATTCACTGATAGGCCTACGCATCGGTCGCCGATTCAAATGTTTTAAGATATGACTGCATCAGTCCCCGGACCTCAAACCCATCCAAATGTAGCATGCGTTGTCAGAGAATCGATTTAAAATTCACAGAAATTATTTACTTTCTTTCTAACTTCTGAAAATACATCTAATATTTTGTGACAACTGATGCGTCCTGTTCTTCAGTGTGGAACTAAGCATGTAAATGTGTTGACAGTCATTGATCTACAAGTCATTTAGTTTACTGTTATCAATGCGCTGTTGAAAATTGTTTTACTGGAATGAAAGTAAGCTAAGCTACCGGAGACACAACTCTCATCTGGCTATAGGCTACCTGCTGAACGAGGCTTACAATGGATTTTATTTCCATTGTTCAGGTTCACCATTAGCAATAGTTTTTGTAGTTTTGCTTGAAACAATCCGTGTATATGGTCATTTGTAGATATACAGAGCCGGACTACCACATTTGGGGCCCTGGGACACCTATCTCCAATGTGCAGTTTTATAATGCTATTCTACACATTTTGTTATGAGGCTAAGAGACAATGTTGCAGTTTTAAAGATCATTTTCTTCATTTCTACACATTTTGTCACGAGGCTGAGAGAATTACATAACAATGAATGATAATTTCATAACAAGGACCCGCAATCAATTTGCGAGGTGCATGGTCAAAGCAGGAGGAGAATAGAAGCTCAGTAAACTTCCAAACGGGATGGGGGGGTGAAATCCAGAGTTTTGCTATGTACTCATTAGCTATGTCATAGCTCATTTGTAAATGCATTACTAGTGCAAACAATTAATCTGCAAAAAGTTAATTAGTGGGTCAGGTGATATTGAAAGCCAAAGTGCTGTGACAAGAAAACAAGCTACATTGCCCCCTAATTTGATAGTGGTACAGGGGTGGTAGATGCCTAGTCTCCCTTGTGGCTCAGATCAGGTGCCGACATTAGTATACACACCATAGACAGACATCATTTATACACACACACGCAGGCTGCAGCAGATTTGAATTTAAATGGAAAATGAATGTGTTTATGCAACAAATGTCAGTACATCAAATTGTATCGCATTGAAACGAATCTCATCGATTCGTTCCTCTAATCAAACCGAATCGTTTCTAAAACATATCGTTCCTGTATGGTATCGGAGCCCATGTATCTAGATACGTATTGAATCGTCTTGAAAGGGAAAGATGCACATCCCTAATTTGACCTCCTTAATCTAAGTACATTTGAAACCTGTTCAAAGTTGTGTGTGTGTGGATTCGATTGACTGGGTGTTGCCTGTAGTTTTCTCCAGTTGAGAGCTAATCGTGTTCCTGTGTGTTTTTGGAAATAATGATCTGGATCCCACTGTAATGCTGTATGGGCGTATTGTCCTTCAACCCTCTGCTGGTGCACTTAGCCATGTGTACCCCCCCTCTCTTCTTGGCCTCTCTTCTTGGCCTCTCTTCTTGGCCTCTCCTTCAACCCTCTGGATGGTGTTTGTGTGTGTGTTCAGCATGCACATCTGGATGGTTGATGTCTTTATTAACAGAAACACAAAGACAAGTGTGTGTGTGTGTATACACACTATTGCTGTGCCCAGCTGAGTTGTGTAGTAGCAAGTGGAAGTGCTGCATTGTGCTTCGCCTCACATTATTGTTACTGCGGGTAGTTGTTTCCAGAATGTCAAGGGAGATGCTTTCTTCTGCAAAAGAATAATACCTGTCATCACCACTGGAACACTGCACTAGCCAATCAGTCAGCTAGAGCAGCCACCTTCACACAAACAAAGCAGACTGACTCCCTCTAGATTCTGTTTACTGCCCCACAGTGAATACCCTGAGGTGTTGTAGCAGTTATAGCCTCTAGAGGCTATAACTGCTTCCACAGACACATAGACCTATGTCAATCAATCAATTAATCAATCAAATATATTCATAAAGCCCATTTTACATCAGCAGATGTCACAAAGTGCTATACAGAAACCCAGCCTAAAACCCCAAACAGCAAGCAATGCAGATGTAGAAGCACGGTGGCTAGGAAAAACTCCCTAGAAAGGCAGGAACCTAGGAAGAAACCTAGAGAGGAACCAGGCTCTGAGGGGTGGCCAGTCCTCTTCTGGCTGTGCCGGGTGGAGATTATAACAGAACATGGCCAAGATGTTCAAACGTTCATAGATGACCAGCAGGGTCAAATAATAATAATCACAGTGGTTGTAGAGGGTGCAACAGGTCAGCACCTCAGGAGTAAATGTCAGTTGGCTTTTCACAGCCAATCATTCAGAGTTAGAGACAGCAGGTGCGGTAGAGAGAGAAAGTCGAAAACAGCAGGTCCGGGATAAGGTAGCACGTCCGGTGAACAGGTCAGGGTTCCATAGCCGCAGGCTGAACAGTTGAAACTGGAGCAGCAGCAGGTGGACTGGGGTGGACTGGGGACAGCAGGTGGACTGGGGACCGCAAGGAGTCATCAGGCCAGGTAGTCCTGAGGCATGGTCCTAGGGCTCAGGACTACCTGGCCTGATGAGAGTTAGAGGGAGCATACTTAAATTCACACAGGACACCGGATAAGATAAGATAATACTCCAGATATAATAGATTGATCCTAGCCCCCCGACACATAAACTATTGCAGCATAGATACAGGAGGCTGAGACAGGAGGAGTTGGGAGACACTGGCCCCGTTCGATGATACCCCCCGGACAGGGCCAACCAGGAAGGATATAACCCCACCCACTTTTCCAAAGCACAGCCCCTACACCACTACAGGGATATCTTCAGACCACCAACTTACTACCCTGAGACAAGGCCGAGTATAGCCCACGAAGATCTCCCCCACAGCACGAACCGGAGGGGGGCGCCAACCCGGTCATGAAGATCACGTCAGTGACTCAACCCACTCAAGTGACGCATCCCTCCTAGGGACGGCATGGAAGAGCACCAGTAAGCCAGTGACTCAGCTCCCGTAATAGGATTAGAGGCAGAGAATCCCAGTGGAGAGAGGGGAACCGGCCAGGCAGAGACTGCAATGGCGGTTCGTCACTCCAGTGCCTTTCCTTTCACCTTCACACCCCTGGGCCAGACTACACTCAATCATAGGATCTACTGAAGAGATGAGTCTTCAATAAAGACTTAAAGGTCGAGACCGAGTCTGCATCTCTCACATGGATAGGCAGACCATTCCATGAAAATGTTGCTCTATAGGAGAAAGCCCTGCCTCCAGCTGTTTGCTTAGAAATTCTAGGGACAATAAGGAGGCCTGCGTCTTGTGACCGTAGTGTACGTGCAGGACCAAATCAGAGAGATGGGTAGGAGCAAGCCCATGTAATGCTTTTGGGTTAGCAGTAAAACCTTGTAAACAGCCCTAGCCTGAACAGGAAGCCAATGTAGAGAGGCTAGCACTGGAGTAATATGATCAAATGTTTTGGTTCTAGTCAGGATTCTAGCAGCCGTGTTTAGCACTAACTGAAGTTTATTTAGTGCTTTATCCGGGTAGCCGGAAAGTAGAGCATTGCAGTAGCCTAATCTAGAAGTGACAAAAGCATGGATACATTTTTATGCATCATTTTTGGACAGAAAGTTCCTGATTTTTGCAATGTTACGTAGATGGAAAAAAACTGTCCTTGAAACAGTCTTGATATGTTAGTCAAAAGAGAGATCAGGGTCCAGAGTAACGCCGAGGTCCTTCACAGTTTTATTTGAGACAACTGTACAACCATCAAGATAAATTGTCAGATCCAACAGAAGATCTCTTTTATTTTTTGGGACCTAGAACTAGCATCTCTGTTTTGTCTGTGTTTAAAAGTAAACCATTTTCCGCCATCCACTTCCTTATGTCTGAAACAGGCTTCCAGGGAGGGCAATTTTGGGGCTTCACCATTTTTCATCGAAATGTACAGCTGTGTATCGTCCGCATAGCAGTGAAAGTTAACATTATGTTTCCGAATGACATCACCAAGAGGTAAAATATATAGTGAAAACAATAGTGGTCCAAAAACGGAACCTTGAGGAACACCAAAATTTACAGTTGTCAGAGGACAAACCATCCACAGAGACAAACTGATATCTTTCCGACAGATAAGATCTAAACCAGGCCAGAACTTGTCTGTGTAGACCAATTCGGGTTTCCAATCTCTTCAAAATAATGTGGTGATCAATGGTAACAAAAGCAGCACTAAGGCCTAGGAGCACGAGGACAGATGCAGAGCCTTGGTCTGACGCCATTAAAAGGTAATTTACCACCTTCAAGAGTGCAGTCTCAGTGCTATGATGGGGTCTTAAACCAGACTGAAGCGTTTCGTATACATTGTTTGTCTTCAGGAAGGCAGTGAGTTGTAGTGCTACAGCTTTTAATTTTTTTTTGTTGAGAGGAATGGGAGATTTGATATAGGCCGATAGTTAAAAAAGTGAGTTTGGTACACATCCGGTGGATAGGGAGGCGTTTATTATGTTCAACAAAGGAGGGCCAAGCACAGGAAGCAGCTCTTTCAGTAGTTTCGTTGGAATAGGGTCCAGTATGCAGCTTGAAGGTTTAGAGGCCATGACTATTTTCATCAATGTGTCAAGAGATATAGTATTAAAAAACTTGAGTGTCTCCCTTGATCCTAGGTCCTGGCAGTGTTGTGCAGACTCAGGACAACTGAGCTTTGGAGAAACACGCAGATTTAAGGAGGAGTCCGTAATTTGCTTTCTAATGATCATGATCTTTTTGTCAAAGAAGTTAATGAATTTATCACTGCTGAAGTGAAAGCCATCCTCTCTTGGGGAGTGCTGCTTTTTTAGTTATCTTTGCGACCATATCAAAAATACATTTTTGATTGTTCTTATTCTCCTCAATTAAGTTGGAAAAATATAATGATTGAGCAGCAGTGAGGGCTCTTCGATACTGCACTGTACTATCTTTCCATGCTAATCGGAAGACTTCCAGTTTGGTGTAGCGCCATTTCCGTTCCAATGTTCTGGAAGCTTGCTTCATGGCTCGGTATTTTCTGTATACCAGGGAGCTAGTTTCTTATGACAAATGTTTTTTAGTTTTTAGTGGTGTGACTACGTCTAGGGTATTACGCAAGGTTAAATTTAGTTCCTCGGTTAGGTGGTTAACAGATTTTTGTACTCTAACGTCCTTTGGTAGGTTGAGGGAGTCTGGAAGGGCATCTAGGAATCTTTGGGTTGTCCGAGAATTTATAGCACAGCTTTTGATGATCCTTGGTTGGGGTCTGAACAGATTATTTGCTGCGATTGCAAATGTAATAAAATGGTGGTCCGATAGTCCACAATATTTATTCCACGCAACAAAACTAGGTCCAGAGTATGACTGTGGCAGTGAGTAGGTCATGAGACGTTGGATAAAACCCACTGAGTCGATGATGGCTCCGAAAGCCTTTTGGAGTGGGTCTGTGGACTTTTCCATGTGAATATTAAAGTCACAAAAAATTGTAATATCTGCCAGGACTACAAGGTCCGATAGGAATTCAGGGAACTCAGTGAGGAACGCTGTATACGGCCCAGGAGGCCTGTAAACAGTAGCTATAAGAAGTGATTGAGTAGGCTGCATAGATTTCATGACTTGAAGCTCAAAAGACGAAAACACAGTCATTTGTTAGCAACACCTCTGCCTTTGCGGGATGCGTGGGGGATGTCTGTAGAAGCACAAAAAAGAAATCCCACCATTTAAAAGTGAAACACTCATGAACGTACATCCTGTTGTTGTCAGCTCAACGCTAGCAGCACTACAAAACTGTCTGGAAGTGTGAGTATTAGCTAGAATAAGTGTGTGCACTGCATTGTGGTTAATGCTGTACCAAATGGCACATAGGCTACTATATGCCTATCCAACGAAAATCAGGGACTGGGTGGTTAAAATGTCAGGTAATTTTTACAATACCAATCACCTTACATGTTTAGCCTCCCAGGGTCCCAGTCTTTACTAGTTAGCCTACTGTGCATGTCTCTGTTGTAACCCAGTCATACCTGTATCCCTCTGCAGCAGAGCTCCTGGAACGGCCGGGGGAACGGGTCTCCTCTGCAGAACCAGACCACGGAGGCCCAGAAGGGGGAGGCCAACTCCCTG
Organism: Brachymystax lenok tsinlingensis; assembly: GCA_030435695.1. NCBI lineage: Eukaryota > Metazoa > Chordata > Actinopteri > Salmoniformes > Salmonidae > Brachymystax > Brachymystax lenok. The sequence goes on from CM059799.1 coordinate 10,118,500, forward strand.
AGCCCAGAGGCGGTGAAGGGGGAGCGGGGAGCAGACGGAAGGAGGACGGGGCGCCCCCTTGATGGTCCAGAGAGGGACCACACCCGCTCTGTCTCCCTGCTGGAGCAGAAACGCAAGGTGGTGTCTTCCAGCATCGATGTGCCCCATGTCAGGTAAGACAGACTGTGTGTGTGTGTGTGGTGGGTGGATGCATTGATAGGGTGTGTGTGTGTGTGTGTGTGTGTTCCATTCCTGCCACTGTCCCTTACTGGATGAACACAGGGATCCTCAGAACACAGGGACCCTCAGAACACATCCACGCTCATGAAGTAGCATAACAACGACCGCTAAATAGCTAGCCATTTCACATCGGCTGTGTGTGTCGTTGGGTGCGTAAGTTCAACTTCTTTCTACCAGTAGTCAGGGAGTATTGTGGGATCGGTGTTTGATTGATTGCAGTCATTCCTCAAGGATGTTTGGTTTGAGGTCATTCCCCAGGGATCTTTGGTTTGAGGTCATTCCCCAGGGATCTTTGGTTTGAGGTCATTCCCCAGGGATCTTTGGTTTGAGGTCATTCCCCAGTAATCTGTTAAACTATACAATATGTCACCTTTAAATTTCTTTTACAGGAATCTGTTTTGGCTGGCCTGCATATGGCTTTAATGTATATGATCATGTAGAGCTTACACTGCAGTGATTCAATAAATATACTGTACATCAAATAACTTCATAATGCAATGCAGCATTAAAGCTATTTAATAATGTTATCCTCATCCTCAGCCCAAGGACTGTAGCTATATAGATGATCAGTATTGTAAATTGCCATGTTTGTACCACATTGATTTCACAAGCGGTTTATTGAATTCGTATGCTTTATGTTGGCAAGACTGTATCTGTAGGTCATAAGATCCCGTCTAGATTTAGATTATAAAGACATTGAGTGCTGAGAGGTGACTTACCAACCATGGATATGTGCAAAATAAGCATTACATTCTGCTTAAGAACACTAATCATCGTATCCCCTCCCCCGCTGGGAGAACAAGGTTACGATGACGGTCCTTCAGGTGGTGGTGGTGGGGAGGTGAAAGGTTATCAGAAGGTTGTTTCTACTCCCACAGATTTATGCCCATTGTTTGAAAGAAATGAAAGTGTTTATTGCACAAGTGAGCCCATAGGTTAATCAGCAAGCGTGGTGGAATTGCCATGCTCATTGGCTGAAGTTCTAAGGTGAATGACATTCCTCACGCTTACTAATAGAAGAGGCGGAGGAGGAGAGACGTGACGCTATGCTGATGAGGTAACATTATAATGTCTACCCTATAAATACCTACTATGCTGATGAGGTAACATTATTACACTACCCTATAAATACCTGCTATGCTCATGAGGTAACATTATAATGTCTACCCTATAAATACCTGTTATGCTGATGAGGTAACAATATAATGACTACCCTATAAATGCCTGCTATGCTGATGAGGTAACATTATAATGACTACCCTATAAATACCTGTTATGCTGATGAGGTAACATTATAATGACTACCCTATGAATACCTGCTATGCTGACGAGGTAACATTATAATGACTACCCTATAAATACCTGCTATGCTAATGAGGTAACATTATTACACTACCCTATAAATACCTGCTATGCTGACGAGGTAACATAATGACTACCCTATAAATACCTGCAATGCTAATGAGGTAACATTATAATGACTACCCTATGAATACCTGCTATGCTAATGAGGTAACATTATAATGTCTACCCTATGAATACCTGCTATGCTGATGAGGTAACATTATTACACTACCCTATGAATACCTGCTATGCTAATGAGGTAACATTATAATGACTACCCTATAAATACCTGCTATGCTAATGAGGTAACATTACTACACTACCCTATGAATACCTGCTATGCTAATGAGGTAATATTATTACACTATATTATTACACTACCCTATAAATACCTGCTATGCTGATGAGGTAACATTATAATGTCTACTCTTTAAATACCTGCTATGCTAATGAGGTAACATTATTACACTACCCTATGAATACCTGCTATGCTGATGAGGTAACATTATAATGACTACCCTATAAATGCCTGCTATGCTGATGAGGTAACATTATTACACTACCCTATGAATACCTGCTATGCTGATGAGGTAACATTATTACACTACCCTATGAATACCTGCTATGCTAATGAGGTAACATTATAATGACTACCCTATAAATACCTGCTATGCTAATGACGTAACATTACTACACTACCCTATGAATACCTGCTATGCTAATGAGGTAATATTATTACACTATATTATTACACTACCCTATAAATACCTGCTATGCTGATGAGGTAACATTATAATGTCTACTCTTTAAATACCTGCTATGCTAATGAGGTAACATTATTACACTACCCTATGAATACCTGCTATGCTGATGAGGTAACATTATAATGTCTACCCTTTAAATACCTGCTATGCTAATGAGGTAACATTCTAATGACTACCCTATAAATACCTACTATGCTGATGAGGTAACATTATAATGACTACCCTATAAATACCTGCTATGCTGATGAGGTAACATTAGAATGTCTACCCTATAAATACCTGCTATGCTGATGAGGTAACATTATAATGTCTACCCTATAAATACCTGCTATGCTGATGAGGTAACATTATAATGACTACCCTATAAATGCCTGCTATGCTGATGAGGTAACATTATTACACTACCCTATGAATACCTGCTATGCTGATGAGGTAACATTATAATGACTACCCTATAAATACCTGTTATGCTGATGAGGTAACATTATAATGACTACCCTTATCAGCTCCCACTGCTACACCAGAGCAATTCAACATTATAAGTGTGTTTTCATGGTGGTTCAAATGCAGTCTGATAAAGGAAAGACACACTTTCACCAGTAAATGTAAAACACTCATCTACTATAAAATATCCCAGTGTTATCGAGCTAGGCCTATACGCTAGGCATTATTTCTCCTTTAGACAGTAGATGGCTGACATCCATTTGGTGCTCTTTGTAAAACTACAATACACACACACACACACACACACACACACACACACACACACACAGCTTTATTTCAATATTTGTTAACTGATGAATTATTGATTTGGCTTACACAATACTGGTCTCTTTTAACCCATTAAAGTGAAAATATCTCTTAGGATCGAATGTATTTGATGGATAAACCAAGGAAGGTCTTTATTACACCTGCCTCATCATAATCGGCCTAGGAACAGTGATCATATTGATATATTTATTGGCATCACTGGATGGCTTATCGATCACCTCCATCCCTCTGCATCTCCAGCTCGTTATTTTTTCTCCCATGAGGATATAGCTGTTACTCCTCCATATCCAGCTGTCTTGTTTGTTCTGCATTAGAGAGGACTATTTTACATATGGGGACTGACCCCTATCTGGTGAACACAAACTGCTAGATTTGGAGGCTGAAGAAATTCGGCTTGGCCCCTAAGACCCTCAGGAAATTCTATAGATGCACCATGAGAGCATCCTGTTGGGCTGTATAGCCACCTGGTACGGCAACTGCACCGTCCGCAACCGCAGGGTTCTGTCACAGGAAGGCCAAGAAGATCATCAAAGACCTCAGCCACCCGAGCCACGACCTCGTCACCACACTACCATCTAGAAGGTGGAGACAGTACAGGTGCATCAAAGCTTAGACAGAGAGACTGAAAAACAGCTTCTTCCTCCAGGCCATCAGACTGTTAAATAGTCACCACTAGCCGGCCTCCACCCAGTGCCCTGCCCTGAACTTTAGTCACTGTTACTAGCTAGCTACCACCCTGTATTCTACCCTGCACCTTATAGACTGCTGCCCTATGTACATAGTGATTGAACACTGGTCATTTTTAATAATTTTTACATACACACCTTTATTTTTTACTCACTTCATATGTATATACTGTATTCTAGTAATGGCTCATCCTATATAACTACTGCTGTACACCACTTTTTATATTCAAATACTGTCCATAATGTCTATACACACCATCATATACATATACAGTGCACAGTGAGGGAAAAAAGTATTTGATCCCCTGCTGATTTTGTACGTTTGCCCACTGACAAAGAAATGATCAGTCTATAATTTTAATGGTAGGTTTATTTGAACAGTGAGAGACAGAATAACAACAAAAAAATCCAGAAAACACGTGAAAAATGTTATAAGTTGATTTACATTTTAATGAGGGAAATAAGTATTTGACCCCCTCTCAATCAGAAAGATTTCTGGCTCCCAGGTGTCTTTTATACAGGTAACGAGCTGAGATTAGGAGCACACTCTTAAAGGGAGTGCTCCTAATCTCAGCTTGTTACCTGTATAAAAGACACCTGTCCACAGAAGCAATCAATCAGATTCCAAACTCTCCACCATGGCCAAGACCAAAGAGCTCTAGGATGTCAGGGACAAGATTGTAGACCTACACAAGGCTGGAATGGGCTACAAGACCATCGCCAAGCAACTTGGTGAGAAGGTGACAACAGTTGGTGCGATTATTCGCAAATGGAAGAAACACAAAAGAACTGTCAATCTCCCTCGGCCTGGGGCTCCATGCAAGATCTCACCTCGTGGAGTTGCAATGATTATGAGAATGATGAGGAATCAGCCCAGAACTACACGGGAGGATCTTGTTAATGATCTCAAGGCAGCTGGGACCATAGTCACCAAGAAAACAATTGGTAACACACTACGCCGTGAAGGACTGAAATCCTGCAGCGCCCGCAAGGTCCCCCTGCTCAAGAAAGAACCTATACATGCCTGTCTGAAGTTTGCCAATGAACATCTGAATGATTCAGAGGACAACTGGGTGAAAGTGTTGTGGTCAGATGAGACCAAAATGGAGCTCTTTGGCATCAACTCAACTCGCCGTGTTTGCACCATCCACACCGTCAAAAATGGAGGTGGAAACATTATGCTTTGGGGGTGTTTTTCTGCTAAGGGGACAGGACAACTTCACCGCATCAAAGGGACGATGGACGGGGCCATGTACCGTCAAATCTTGGGTGAGAACCTCCTTCCCTCAGCCAGGGCATTGAAAATGGGTCATGGATGGGTATTCCAGCATGACAATGATCCAAAACACACAGCCAAGGCAACAAAGGAGTGGCTCAATAAGAAGCACATTAAGGTCCTGGAGTGGCCTAACCAGTCTCCAGACCTTAATCCCATAGAAAATCTGTGGATGGAGCTGAAGGTTTGAGTTGCCAAACGTCAGCCTCGAAACCTTAGTGACTTGGAGAAGATCTGCAAAGGACAAAATCCCTCCTGAGATGTGTGCAAACCTGGTGGCCAACTACAGGAAACGTCTGACCTCTGTGATTGCCAACAAGGGTTTTGCCACCAAGTACTAAGTCATGTTTTGCAGAGGGGTCAAATACTTATTTCCCTCATTAAAATGCAAATCAATTTATAACATTTTTCACATGCGTTTTTCTGGATGATTCTGTCTCTCAGTGTTCAAATAAACCTATCATTAAAATTATAGACTGATCATTTCTTTGTCAGTGGGCAAACGCACAAAATCAGCAGGGGATCAAATACTTTTTTCCCTCACTGTATTTATATTCCGGACTCTGACTTTGCTTGTTCAAATTTTTCTATATTTCTTAATTCCTTTATTATTTGGATTTGTGTGTATTGTTAGGTATTACTGTGCTGTTGAAGTTAGAAACAGAAGCATTTTGCTGCAGCTGTGATTAACATCTGCAAAATGTGTACACGACCAATAACATTTTATTTGCACACACACACACACACACACACACAGGCATGCAAGTGCATGTACACACCAATACACACACACACACGAGGAGAGGAGAAAATGTGCGTAAGAAATTAAGTAATAATAATTGGTATTCAATGGTTATTATGGATACCGAGGTCATTTGGCTGGTCAAATACCGTCCTCCAAAATTCCATGACCGTCACAGCCCTAATGCCATTAGATGAACAGTGAGAGCAGAATCTGCTCTAGTTGCCCGGCCCAGATGTCCTCGAACAGTCAAAAAGCCTCTGCATCCGCAATCTCCATTTTTGTTCCAGTCAGAATTTACCACGCAACGTTTTGGTTGGACTCTAATGGATAATGTAATGGATAATAACCTCACGCTGCTAGATACCTGTAATGTAGCCATGTTGGTCTCTGTGCTATGGTCTCCCTCTACCCACAATGCACATGTATTTTATTTTTCAAAAGTCTCAAATGCAAACCGATATCTACAGATGAAATGTTAAGTGTCTGTAGTGGATAGGCCAGTTGTGAAACTTCAATGGTTCTAATCTCCTATATTCATGTTCCATTCTACCATGTGGGTACCCTGATATCCAGCAGCCAAGTAATTCCTTTTGTGAGGGCCATTCTAGAGTGCATTCTATAATGTGACCATGCCCAATTACCTCCCCACCCAATCCCAAGAGGGTTTCAATTCATCACAAAAGAAGAAGGGGAAAAAAATAAGGAATTATCCTCTCCCCTTACTGGGGTGTAGGCTATAGGATCTCCGACGCTGTCTAATAGCTTAAGCACACTCTCAAACTGAAATTAATGGGAGTAGAGAGAGCGAATTCTGTCTGGGGCTTCAATAGGAACAGGTTCGAGTTCCTCTTCCTCAGTGACCTCTCCCCAGTGCAGGACCATTATTGCCTTCAGATTAAGGTCCACACACCTGTGTCCACACACCTGTGATTTCTGCTGCGAACGTTGGACGCTTTCTAGGGGAATAAACGCTTCTGCCACCACCACAGTAACTGTTAGTAATGTTTATCCCATAATGTGGGTGGGTGGGGAGGGGATGGTGGAGTGGGAGGGAATGATCGAGCAAGAATGCCTGAGGATTTTTTTGGAATCAATTCCCAGAGCAGTATGAACTTGAGGTTTTTAATTGCGTTTCTTTCAAAGTTGTGATTTACAAGAGAACTGCCGCGATGTTTCTGCTGGTGCCCCAGTCCACAGTAACCTACAGAAGACTGTCACCTCAATGGAGTATGCCTTCAGAAAGTAGTCATACCCCTTGACTCATTCCACATTTGTTGTTACAGCTTGAATTCAAAATGGATTAAATCTTTTTTTTCACCCATCAATGCACAATAACCCATAATGATAAAGTGAAAACACTTTTTTTGAAGAAAAAAATAATAATGTGCTAATGAAATACAGAAATATCTTGTAAGTATTCACATCCCTTTGCCTATGACACTCCAAATTCAGCTCAGGTGCATTCAATTTTCTTTGATCATCCTTGATGTCCCTACAATTTGATTGGAACAGTGTAGCTCAAATTTGCACACACAGTAACCAAAAATCGCAAATTTGCACAAAAAGCTGCACCACTCCTGAGAAAAAGGCACATTACAGCACGCCTGGAGTTTGTAAAAAGGCACATTACAGCACGCCTGGAATTTGTAAAAAGGCGCATTACAGCACGCCTGGAGTTTGTAAAAAGGCACATTACAGAACGCCTGGAGTTTGTAAAAAGGCGCATTACAGCACGCCTGGAATTTGTAAAAAGGCACATTACAGCACGCCTGGAATTTGTAAAAAGGCACATTACAGCACGCCTGGAGTTTGTAAAAATACACATTACAGCACGCCTGGAGTTTGTAAAAAGGCACATTACAGCACGCCTGAAGTTTGTAAAAAGGCACATTACAGCACGCCTGGAGTTTGTAAAAAGGCGCATTACAGCACGCCTGGAGTTTGTAAAAAGGCACATTACAGCACGCCTGGAGTTTGTAAAAAGACACATTACAGCACGCCTGGAGTTTGTAAAAAGACGCATTACAGCACGCCTGGAGTTTGTAAAAAGGCGCATTACAGCACGCCTGGAGTTTGTAAAAAGGCACATTACAGCACGCCTGGAGTTTGTAAAAAGACACATTACAGAACGCCTGGAGTTTGTAAAAAGGCGCATTACAGCACGCCTGGAATTTGTAAAAAGGCACATTACAGCACGCCTGGAATTTGTAAAAAGGCACATTACAGCACGCCTGGAGTTTGTAAAAATACACATTACAGCACGCCTGGAGTTTGTAAAAATACACATTACAGCACGCCTGGAGTTTGTAAAAATACACATTACAGCACGCCTGGAGTTTGTAAAAAGGCACATTACAGCACGCCTGGAGTTTGTAAAAAGGCACATTACAGTCAAAGTCACCATTATTAGTCAGTTGTACAACCAAATGCCTTCAACCGAAATGTGTCTTCCGCATTTAACCCAACCCCTCTGAATCAGAGAGGTGCGGGGGGGCTGCCTTAATCAACATCCACGTCTTGGCGCCTGGGAACAGTGGGTTAACTGCCTTGTTCAGGGGCAGAACGACAGATTTTTACCTTGTCAGCTCGGGGATTCGAACTTGCAACCCTCCGGTTACAAGTCCAACGCTCTAACCACTAGGCTACCTGCACGCCTGGAGTTTGTAAAAAGGCACATTACAGCACGCCTGGAGTTTGTAAAAAGGCGCATTACAGCACGCCTGGAGTTTGTAAAAAGGCACATTACAGCACGCCTGGAGTTTGTAAAAAGACACATTACAGCACGCCTGGAGTTTGTAAAAAGACACATTACAGCACGCATGGAATTTGTAAAAAGGCGCATTACAGCACGCCTGGAGTTTGTAAAAAGGCGCATTACAGCACGCCTGGAATTTGTAAAAAGGCACATTACAGCACGCCTGGAGTTTGTAAAAGGCGATTACAGCACGCCTGGAGTTTGTAAAAAGGCACATTACAGCACGCCTGGAGTTTGTAAAAAGACACATTACAGCACGCCTGGAGTTTGTAAAAAGACACATTACAGCACGCATGGAATGTGTAAAAAGGCGCATTACAGCACGCCTGGAGTTTGTAAAAAGGCGCATTACAGCACGCCTGGAATTTGTAAAAAGGCACATTACAGCACGCCTGGAATTTGTAAAAAGGCACATTACAGCACGCCTGGAGTTTGTAAAAATACACATTACAGCACGCCTGGAGTTTGTAAAAAGGCACATTACAGCACGCCTGAAGTTTGGAAAAGGGAACATTACAGCATGCCTGGAATTTGTAAAAAGGCACAGAAAAAATTCTGAGATCATAAGGCAAAAGATTCTGTTGTCTGATGAGACCATTTTTTTTACTATTTGTCCTGAATGCAAAGCGCAATGTCTGGAGAAACCCAGGCACATCTCATCACCCATCTAACACCATCAAATCAAATGTTATTAGTCACATGTGCTGAATACAACAGGTGTAACCTTACAGTGAAATGGTTACTTACAAGCCCTTCACCAACAATGCAGTTAAAAAAAAAAATAAGAATAAGAATAAGTAATAAAAGGAACAAGTAATTAAAGAGCAGCAGTAAAATAACAATAGCGAGACTATATACAGGGGGTACTGGTACAGAGTCAATGTGCGGGGGCACTGGTTAATTGAGGTAATATGTACATGTAGGTAGAGTTATTAAAACGACTATGCAATACCCAAGATGACTCAAAGCTGATCCAGACAATACCCAAGACGACTCAAAGCTGATCCAGACAATACCCAAGATGACTCAAAGCTGATCCAGACAATACCCAAGACGACTCAAAGCTGATCCAGACAATACCCAAGACGACTCAAAGCTGATCCAGACAATACCCAGGACGGCTCAAAGCTGATCCAGACAATACCCAAGACGACTCAAAGCTGATCCAGACAATACCCAGGACGGCTCAAAGCTGATCCAGACAATACCCAAGACGACTCAAAGCTGATCCAGACAATACCCAAGACGACTCAAAGCTGATCCAGACAATACCCAAGACGACTCAAAGCTGATCCAGACAATACCCAGGACGGCTCAAAGCTGATCCAGACAATACCCAAGACGACTCAAAGCTGATCCAGACAATACCCAAGACGACTCAAAGCTGTAATCGCCGCCAAAGGTGCTTCTAAAAAGTATCAACTCAGGGTTGTGAATACTTATGTAAATGAGATTTCTATATTTAATTTTAAATACATTTGCAAACATGTTTTCACTTTGTCATTATGGGGTACATCCTGTAACACAGCAAAATAAGTCAATGGGTATGAATACTTTCTGAAGGCTCTGTAGACCTATAGAAATTACTATAGAATAGAGAAAAGCATGTATGGTGCTGGTTATGGTTAAAATTATCCGAGGGCCTCTGGCGGTCTTGGTACCTTTCATTCACACACATTCAGTGCCTTCAGAAGGTATTCATATACCCTTGACTTATCCCACATCACGTTGTGTTAGAGTCCGAATTCAAAATAGGTATAAAAAAAACAACACATTTGATCCATCTACACACAATCCCTCAGAATGACAAAGTGAAAACATGTTTTTAGAATATTTAGCAAATGTATTGAAAATGAAATTAAATATCTAATTTACATAAGTATTCACAACCCTGAGTTAATACATGTCCGTGATTTACAGCTGTGAGTCTTCCTGGGTAAGTCTATAAGAGCTTTGCACAATATTTGTAAAATAAATCTTCCAGCTCTGTCAAGTTGGTTGTTGCTCATTGCTAGATAGACATTTTCATTTTCTTGCCTTAAATTTTCAAGCTGATTTAAGTCAAAACTGTAACTAGGCCACTCAGGAACATTCAATGTCGTCTTGGTAAGCAACTCCCTTGTGTTTTAAGTTATTGTCCTGCTGAAAGGTGAATTTGTCTCCCAGTGTCTGTTGAAAGCAGACTGAACCATGTTTTCCTCTATTCTGTTTCTTTTTATACAAAAAAAACCTCCAGTCCTTGACGGTGACAAGCATACCCATAACATAATGCCGCCAGCACCATGCTTGAAAATATGAAGAGTGATACTCAGTGATGTGTTGTGTCAGATGTGCTCCAAACATAACGCTTTGTATTTATGGACATCAAGTTAATTTCTTTGCCACATTTTTTTGCAGTTTTACTTTAGTGCCTTGTTGCAAACAGGATGCATGTTTTGGAAGAATTTGTATTCTGTACAGGCTTCCTTCTTTTCACTCTGTCAATTAGGTTAGTATTGTGGAGTAACTACAATGTGGTTGATCCATCCTCAGTGTAATTAATAACTTCACTATGATCAAAAGGAATTTCAATGTTTTTATTTTTACCCATCTACCTCTTTGCGAGACATTGGAAAACCACCCTGGTCTTTGTGGTTGAATCTGTGTTTGAAATTCACTGCTCGACTGACTAACCTTACAGTTATCTGTATGTGTGGGGTACAGAGATGAGGTAGTCATGTTAAACACAGTTATTGCATACAGAATGAGTCCATGTGACTTGGTAAGCACATTTTTACTCCTGAATTGATTTAAGCTTGCCATAAGAAAGGGGTTGAATACTTATTGACTCAAGACATTTCAGCTTTTCATGTTTAATTAATTTGTAAACATTTCTACAAACAATTCCACTTTGACATTATGGGGTATTGTGTGTAGGTCAGTGACACAAAATCTCAATTGAATCCATTTGAAATCCCACCTTTTAACACAACAAGATTTGGAAAAAGTCAAGGGGTGTGGATCTTTCTGAAGGCACTGTACATGTCAGCTATTCTGTACATCTGATTATTGTATTGAATAGGTTAGCTCATCATATTTCTTTACACCATCTGTACAATCTCACACCTAAAAATCAACACTCTACTATATAATGATTAGCCTATTGTCCCTCCCGACCGACTGCAACCAGCCCCCAGATACAGTTATATACAGTGGGGCAAAAAAGTATTTAGTCAGCCACCAATTGTGCAAGTTCTCTCACTTAAAAAGATGAGAGAGGCCTGTAATTTTCATCATAGGTACACCTCAACTATGACAGACAAAATGAGGGAAAAAAATCCAGAAAATCACATTGTAGGATTTTTAATGAATTTATTTGCAAATTATGGTGGAAAATAAGTATTTGGTCACCTACAAACAAGCAAGATTTCTGGCTCTCACAGACCTGTAACTTCTTCTTTAAGAGGCTCCTCTGTCCTCCACTCGTTACCTGTATTAATGGCACCTGTTTGAACTTGTTATCAGTATAAAAGACACCTGTCCACAACCTCAAACAGTCACACTCCAAACTCCACTATGGCCAAGACCAAAGAGCTGTCAAAGGACACCAGAAACAAAATTGTAGACCTGCACCAGGTTGGGAAGACTGAATCTGCAAAAGGTAAGCAGCTTGGTTTGAAGAAATCAACTGTGGGAGCAATTATTAGCAAATGGAAGACATACAAGACCACTGATAATCTTCCTCGATCTGGGGCTCCACGCAAGATCTCACCCCGTGGGGTCAAAATGATCACAAGAACGGTGAGCAAAAATCCCAGAACCACACGGGGGGACCTAGTGAATGACCTGCAGAGAGCTGGGACCAAAGTAACAAAGCCTACCATCAGTAACACACTACGCCGCCAGGGACTCAAATCCTGCAGTGCCAGACGTGTCCCCCTGCTTAAGCCAGTACATGTTCAGTCCCGTCTGAAGTTTGCTAGAGAGCATTTGGATGATCCAGATGAGGATTGGGAGAATGTCATATGGTCAGATGAAACCAAAATAGAACTTTTTGGTAAAAACTCAACTCGTCGTGTTTGGAGGACAAATAATGCTGAGTTGCGTCCAAAAGAACACCATACCTACTGTGAAGCATGGGGGTGGAAACATCATGCTTTGGGGCTGTTTTTCTGCAAAGGGACCAGGACGACTGATCCGTGTAAAGGAAAGAATGAATGGGGCCATGTATCGTGAGATTTTGAGTGAAAACCTCCTTCCATCAGCAAGGGCATTGAAGATGAAATGTGGCTGGGTCTTTCAGCATGACAATGATCCCAAACACACCGCCCGGGCAATGAAGGAGTGGCTTCGTAAGAAGCATTTCAAGGTCCTGGAGTGGCCTAGCCAGTCTCCAGATCTCAACCCCATAGAAAATCTTTAGAGGGAGTTGAAAGTCCGTGTTGCCCAGCGACAGCCCCAAAACATCACTGCTCTAGAGGAGATCTGCATGGAGGAATGAAGAAGAAGAAGAAGAAGAAGAAGAAGTTTTATTTATATAGCGCCTTTCCATAGCTCAAGGTCGCTTTACATTGCACATTACAATACATTCAGAATGGGCCAAAATACCAGCAACAAGTGTGTGAAAACCTTGTGAAGACTTACAGAAAACGTTTGACCTCTGTCATTGCCAACAAAGGGTATATAACAAAGTATTGAGATAAACTTTTGTTATTGACCAAATACTTATTTTCCACCATAATTTGCAAATAAATAAATTAAAAATCCTACAATGTGATTTTCTGGATTTCTTTTTCTCATTTCGTCTGTCATATTTGAAGTGTACCTATGATGAAAATTACAGGCCTCTCTCATCTTTTTAAGTTGGAGAACTTCCACAATTGGTGGCTGACTAAATACTTTTTTGCCCCACTGTATGAGATGTTTCATTAAGCCTGCTGTGTCTCACATCTTAGAATGTGGAACTTCTCACAAAGGAGGAGGATTCCGACTACAGTTCTTGTTTATGTTTAGGTATGCTTCAATTGAAGGTTTGTAGTACTCCCTTCCACCAATGGCACTGAATACATAGACACCGTGTTGGTACGCGTATGGTTTTTACGAAGCTGTTTAGTCTTACTATTCGTTTGAGGGACTTGTTTTTTCCCTATAGCAGGAAACGTCCAATTGTAATGCGAGCTGGGGGGCTGACTGGTGGAAACTGATCGGCACAAAACATTTGACAAATAGCCTTCTGGAGACTAATTGTTAGCAGGAGAAGTGAAGTTTAGTTTGGGGGGAAATCAAGAGAGCGACTCTGCTTATTAGAACAACAGTCAGCCAATGATCTGTGGTTTCAAGGCCTGGCCTCCTTACCTGGGTTCAAGTACTATTTTACATCTTTCAAATATGTTTTATTTACTTCTCTGCCTGGAATGCCAGATGGTTGGAGTTTGCAGTTTTATGACTGTTCTATTGGTTCCATTGCAACAGGAAAGCTTAATTAAGCCCATATTAAGTATTTGAAATGATTTCGAGTAGTATTTGAACCCAGGTCTGGCCTCCTTGACCGACATCTTTAGTTCTCATTCATGCATGGAGAACCAGTGTGTTTTTTTCACTGAAGTTTCTCAAAATAACCAGTAAAAAAAAAAAAAAGATTCTACTCACAGCAGGCTTAGACCTTTTTTAGTTTGACAAATATTTTGTTATTGAACGTCTGATGAATATACCTCAATAACATAAGCCTTTTTGACTCTTGATAAACGCTGGCATGTGCTGAACATGAACATGTAGTCTAGTCAAAGATTAATGTTACAACCTAACTTCAAACCACTTGTTCCAAACAAATCTGTTTCTTTGGGTTTGTTGTGTGTGTGTGTGATTGTTGTTTCTGGAATGGAACTGCATTGTGTTCTGAGTGTTCCGCCAGCAGCCATGTGTTCCATCCAACCTACTGGCCCAGCGCTGTAACATAGCCAGCTCTCAGCCAGGGAACACGGCCAAAACTGTCTTTTCCTCCTGAGGGACTATGGCATTATCGTCTGTTTTGAAGTGACGTTGCCTTTTTTAATCTTCTCTTACTCTTGTAGTTTTTTTTACTACTGTATTTAATTTCTTTCTCCTCTTTTTCTGGCACACATACAGTTGCAGGATATGTGCAAACTGCAAAGGGGATTGGCTGGATGAATGTCAAAATAGAGATGGGGGGGTTGTGTGGCGGGTAGTCAGCTCAAAGTAGCAATGGAACAATATGGTCTCTCAGCGGCAGAGCAGTGCTGCTCAGGCTAGCGTTGGCCAAAGAAAACAATTTGCTCCAGAGAGAGTGAATGGTGGTTGGTCTGTTAGTTTCTAGAGACCATGTGATTACCGTCTGAAAAGAAGGCGTTCCTCCCCTCTCTTTCTCTGCAGCAGAGCGGGGTGGAAGCCTTCCAGGCAGCCCTCAGTTGAGAGAGAGAGACTTCACTCCTCCAGCCCTGGCCTGCACCAACACCCTCTTATCGGATTGGACACGGATAGGTTTATTCATCCGACTTCCTCGAATGTACTGAGCAATGATTGAAATATTCTGTAAGCCGTATCAGATTGGCTCTGGCAGTAACATTCTGCTAAAAATACAGCAACAGAATTCCAGTCGTCTCACAAAGAATTAATAGTCCCCCTTTGTTAGGAGGTGTGTGTGGTGCGTGTTTATATTCTATAGAGAAACTAGCAGGCAAACTAACAACTAGTAGACAGCTGACTGAATGCACTGACAAGGTTCGTATTTTATAGAGCAGATAAGATAATAACTTCTTGATAAATACGACCAACTCACTTTCTCACTCGTTTTCCCCTCTTTCATGGGTGTTTGTCACACCTGTCCTTATTTCACCTTCAACCACCAGGCCTCACAATAAAGCAAAGCTTTAATCTGTGTCATCTCAGTGTTTGGTTTTGGTCAATAAGAAAGATCTCGGCTGCCAGAAAACCGCCAATGAATCTCTTTGCATCCTGGAACAATAGAACTGTTTCCATGAGACATTCTAGAATCTCTCCAACACTGTGACCACCTGTGATGGTGTTGTGTGGGGAATGCCATTGCCATGCATTGACATTTATTTACCAATCGGCAGTTTAATTAAATATGGTGAGTGTAGTAAGTTTGAGGGGAGTGGTTGACAATGGATTATGGCATTCATCCCAGTCAGTATCCAATCTAAAAAAACTTGATCTGATGGCTTTTGAGTTGCCAAGCCGCTGAGGCGTGCTGTTTGTGTGTTGGGAAGGGATCATTTATACCCAACACAAATGGGCTTTGGCATGTTGTCGCATCACAGGCCTCAAAAGCATGAACAAACACACACAACGAAGACAGCCCACTAATAAGGACTGTAAATTAGCAATGGGAAGGGACTGAAGGTTCCATTTTTGACAACGTCTCTTTCTAAGCATCGGCATGAATAAGTTATCGCCATGACAACATAAATACCTGGATAATGTATTCAGAATGGTTATGACGATTACAGAAGATCCATAGATGGTAGTAGAAGTTGACTTATTACTGTAGAGATTCATTCTGAAACCCATCAAAAACAAAAAAATCGATTTACATTTATTGAAATCATAAATGAGAGTATGGCAGCCTTCAGTTTTTATGGCTGTCAGGGGAATCGAGACCCATATGTTCGTAGCTTGGGTTTGACAGTGTGGAAGACATGGTAAATCCATGAAGGAATCAATCAGTGATGCGTACAGGGCCCCTCTTGCTATGTAAATGGTTCCCATAGATACCGATCGTAAGGTTCCCATAGATACCGATCGTAAGGTTCCCATAGATACCGATCGTAAGGTTCCCATAGATACCGATCGTAAGGTTCCCATAGATACCGATCGTAACGTTCCCATGGTCCTCTCTCATTGTCAAGTGTGATCAAACTCAAACTTTAGTGGGATGCACACTCCAAAGTCAGTATTAAAGAAACAGAGACTGCACACTCAAGCTCCACCACGTAACTTTATTAATATACAAACAACGTTTCACCAGAAGTGTACCACACCCATATTTATAGAGATAAGACAAGCACCAATTAGGGAGGGTCTATACATGTTTAAGTTGAAAGGGGCAACACAAAAACTATATAAACACTACCGGTAAAAAGTTTTAGGACACCTACACATTCCAGGGTTTTTCTTTATTTTTACTATTGTATACATTGTAGAATAATAGTGAAGACATCAAAACTATTAAATAAAACATATGGAATCATGTAGTAACCAAAAAAGTGTTAAACAAATCAAAATATATTTTATATTTGAGATTCTTCAAAATTCTTCAAAAGCACCCCCACACCAGAACACCTCCTTTGCCTTGATGACAGCTTTGCACACTTGGTATTCTTTGCTTTATCTTGGCCAGGTCGCAGTTGTAAATGAGAACTTGTTCTCAACTAGCCTACCTGGTTAAATAAAGGTGATTTTTTTTTTTTATCTCCAGCTTCATCTGGAATGGTTTTCCAACAGTCTTGAAGGAGTTCCCACATATTCTGAGCACTTGTTGGCTGCTTTTCCTTCACTCTGCGGTCTGACTGTCCCAAACCATCTCAATTTGGTTGAGGTCGGGGGATTGTGGAGGCCAGGTAATCTGAAGCATCACTCCATCACTCTCCTTCTTGGTAAAATAGCCCTTACACAGCCTAGAGGTGTGTTGGGTCATTGTCCTGTTGAAAAACAAATGATAGTCCCACTAAGCCCAAACCAGATGGGATGGCGTATTGCTGCAGAATGCTGTGGTAGCCATGCTGGTTAAGTGTGCCTTGAATTCTAAAGAAATCACTGACATTGTCACCAGCAAAGCACCCCCACACCGGAACACCACCTCCTCCATGCTTCATGGTGGGAAATACACATGCGGATATCATCCATTCATCACACTGGCGTCTCACAAAGACACAGCGGTTGGAACCCAAATGTGTTATTTCATAGTTTTGATGTCTTCACTATTATTCTACAATGTAGAAAATAGTACAAATAAAGAAAAACCCTTGAATGAGTAGGTGTGTCCAAACCTTTGACTGGTACTGTGTATATATGTCTAATTTATTATTATTTATAGTTTTTGTGTTGCCCCTTTTCAACTTAAACATGTATAGACCCGCCCTCATTGGTGCTTGTCTTAAGTCTATAGATATGGGTGTGGTACACTCTAGAGGTCGACCGATATCAAGTTTTCATTTTTTTACACCGATTATGGCCGATTACATTGGACTCCACGAGGAGACTGCGTGGCAGGCTGACCACCTGTTACGCGAGTGCAGCAAGGAGCCAAGGTAAATTGCTAGCTAGCATTAAACTTATCTTAGAAAAAAGGATCAATCTTAACATAATCACTAGTTAACTACACATGGTTGATGATATTACTAGTTTAACTAGCTTGTCCTGCGTTGCAAATAATCAATGCCTGCCTGTTAATTTATCATCGAATCACAGTCTACTTCGCCAAACGGGTGATGATTTAACAAGCGCATTCGCAAAAAAAGCAGTCGTTGCACCAATATACCTAACCATAAACATCAATGCCTTTCTTAAAATCAATATGCAGAAGTATATTTTTTTAAACCTGCATATTTAGTTAAAAGAAATTAATGTTAGCAGGCAATATTAACTAGGGGAAATTGTCATTTCTCTTACGTTCAGTGCAAGCAGAGTCAGGGTATGTGCATCAGTTTGGGCCGCCTTGCTCGTTGCAAACTGTGTGAAGACCATTTCTTCCTAACAAAGACCGTAATTAATTTTCCAGAATTTTACATAATTATGACATAACATTGAAGGGTGTGCAATGTGACCTCAATATTTAGACTTGGGGTTGACGCTTGTTCGATAAAATACGTAACGGTTCAAGTATTTCACTGAAAGAATGAACTTTTTGTTTTTCGAAATGATAGTTTCCCGGATTTGACCATATTAATGACCAAAGGCTCGTATTTCTCTGTGTTTATTATATTATAATTAAGTATGATTTGATAGAGCAGTCTGACTGAGCGATGGTAGGCAGCAGCATGCTCGTAAGCATTCATTAAACAGCACTTTACTGCGTTTGCCATTAGCTCTTAGCATTGCTTGAAGCACAGCGCTTGACTTCAAGCCTATCAACTCCCGAGATTAGGCTGGCAATACTACAGTGCCTATAAGAACATCCAATAGTCAAAGGTATATGAAATACAAATGGTATAGAGAGAAATAGTCCTATAATAACTACAACCTAAAACTTCTTAGCTGGGAATATTGAAGACCCATGTTAAAAGGAACCACCAGCTTTCAAATGTTCTCATGTTCTGAGCAATGAACTTAAACGTTAGCTTTTTTTACATGGCACATATTGCACTTTTACTTTCTTCTGCAACACTGTGTTTTTGCATTATTTAAACCAAATTGAACATGTTTCATTATTTATTTGAGACTTAATATATTTTTATTTATGTGTTATATTAAGTTAAAATAAAAGTGTTAATTCAGTATTTTTGTAATTGTCATTATTACATATATATATCGGCCGATTAATCGGTATCGGCTTTTTTTGGTCCTCCAATAATCGGTATCGGTGTTGAAAAGTCCTAATCGGTCGACCTCTACAACACTCCCAGTGGAATGACCTGACGAAGAGCCTTGCAGGATGGAAACGTTTGTTAATTTATAAAGGTACATGGTGGAGCCTATGAGTGTGCAGGCTCTGTTTCTTTTATACCTTTCTCATTGTTCAACACACACATACACATACTTTCTCCTATCTATAATGAAGCATCTGAAGCCAATGTTTATGTTCAGTGTTGTTCTTTAAGGATTGAAGCTAAATCCATCTAATACATAGTAGCCCGTGTATTAATGGACTGATAGCCACAATGCTAGCCTAGCCACGGAAAGCGCTCATTGATTATATTGACGGATATACGTTATTGTCATTCCATGTTTGCCAATAAATGATTCTAATTGACCAATAAGGTGGGACAAAGTCCACAGGCTCACTAATGAGGTGGTGGAATTTCTTTGTTCTGAATATGACTCCTTTTTAGCTTGTCCTAGATCTGTTATTGCTGCACCCATCTCCTGTGGTTGTTGTCGAGGCAAACAGAAGACTGATCTGGGACCAGGCTAGACTCCTCTTTAGCCGGGATAAAAAAAAACATCACTTTCATGTTGTGATGTTAATGAGTAGTTGAGTAGGAGAAATATGCAATATTTACAAAACCTTTCAAGTAATGATATACCCATTCTAGAGTGCCAATTAGGAATTTGAGACTTGTTTCATTTCTCAACCCTCATCTCTCAGCCTTTTGGCAAATTAGTAGTTAGTGCTTCTACATCTGCATTGCTTGCTGTTTGGGGTTTTAGGCTGGGTTTCTGTATAAGCACTTTGTGACATCTGCTGATGTAAAAAGGGCTTTGTAAATAGTTTTGATTGAATTTGATAATACAGTATATTAATATCTTAATTTCCCTCTCTCTGTGTGTGTGTGTGTGTGTGTGTGTGTTTGTGTGTGTGTGTGTGTGTGTGGTGAGGTAGTGTTGCCGATTTTTAAATTATTGATCTCTGTCACAATGACAACCTTTATTAATTAAAATGGAGCACTGCATGAGGTCGTCATAATTGTCCAGATTTAATTTGAGCAGAGAGAGCTTCAGGACCGGCACAAGACTGGGCGGGACACACACACCGGTGTAATCATCCCAATGTAAGGTGTTTTGTCAATTGTCAATCTCTACCACCACAAAATACCTAAATGAGATTTGGACCCCTCCCATACACAAACACACACACACACGTGACAGTTTTCATCATGACATTCATCATATGGCCCAATGATCCAAAGTGATATTTGCATATTTGTCCTCCACACATCAATATTGTAGTAATTCCATCCATGATTGAGACTTACAACTACTTGCTCCCCAACACTCGGTCCAACCATATTCACAAAACATCTCAGAGTAGGATATCATATATATAGTAGCTGATCTAGGATCAGTTTTCCCTTTTAGATCTAGTAATGAATAAAATGAGATGCACAGGACACCCTACTCTGACAGGACCAGGCTTCTTCTGACACACCTTAATGAATACAGGACCAGGCTTCTTCTGACACACCTTAATGAATACAGGACCAGACTTCTGCAGTGCAGTTTTTATTAAGGAGGAGGAAGGAAAAGGGTGATAGATTTCAAGATGTCAGTGTTTCTGGAAGAAACATATTTCTAAAATAAATGAAGGAATTTATACTCTCCTCCTCCTCCTCATCAGTCTCTCCAGAATGACACAGGTAGAAGGGTGTGTTCCCACAGGTAGAAGGGTGTGTTCCCACAGAATGAAGAGCATCTGAAAGACAGAACGTGGCTAGAGGCCCAGTCAGAGAGAGTTGGAGTTGGTGACCGACAAACTAATTATAAGGCAGAACAGAAATCAAATCATATCAAATTATTTGTCACATGCACCGAATACAACAGGTGTAGACCTTACAGTGAAATGCTTACTTACAAGCCCATAACCAACAATGCAGTAAAAAAAAAATATGAATAAGAAATAAAGTAACAAATAATTAAAGAGCAGCAGTAAAATAACAATAGCGAGACTATATACAGGGGGTACCGGTACAGAGTCAATGTGTGGGGGCACCGGTTAGTCAAGGTAATTGAGGTAGTGCATCTGATGTGTGTGTGTGTGTGTGTGTGTGTCTCTCTCTGTTTCTTTCTCTCTCTCTCTCTCTCTCTCTCTCTGTGTCTCTCTCTCTCTGTCACTCTCTCTCTCTGTGTGTGTGTGTGTGTCTCCCTCTCTCTCTTTGTGCGTCTCTGTGTGTGTGTCTCTCTATGTGCGTGTGTCTCTGTGTGTGTGTATGTGTGTGTATCTCTGTGTGTGTCTGTCTCTCTCTTTGTGTGCCTCTGTGTGTCTCTGTGTGTGTCTCTCTGTGTGTGTGTGTGTGTGTCTCTCTCTCGCTCTGTGTGTGTCTGTCTCTGTGTGTGTGTTTCTCTGTGTGTATGTTTCTCTGTGTGTGTCTCTCTGTGTATGTCTCTCTGTGTGTGTGTGTGTGTGTGTGTCTCTGTGTGTGGGTGTCTCTCTCTCTCTCTCTCTCTGTGTGTGTGTCTCTCGCTCGCTCTCTCTGTGTGTGTGTCTCTATGTGTGTGTATCTCTCTTTCTCTCTCTCTTTCTCTCTCTCTCTCTCTCTCTCTCGCTCTCTCTCTGTGTGTGTGTCTCTCTCTCTCTCTCTCTCTCTCTCTCTCTCTCTCTCTCTCTCTCTCTCTCTCTCTGTGTGTTTCTCTGTGTGTGTGCCTGTGTGTGTGCCTCTCTCTCTCTCTCTCTCTCTCTCTCTCTCTCTCTCTCTCTCTCTCTCTCTCTCTCTCTCTCTCTCTCTCTCTCTCTCTCTCTCTCTCTCTCTCTGTGTGTGTGTGTCTCTCCCTCTGAGTGTGTGTGAGAGAGAAGTGTATTATGAGTACGTGTGAATAATTCTTTTCACACTGATGCATGATGAGAACCGTTCAATTACATTAGGTCAACAATGGGAACACACCTGGTAATGCTACTGGGTAATGCTACTGGGAACACACCTGGTAATGCTACTGGGAACACACCTGGTAATGCTACTGGGAACACACCTGGTAATGCTACTGGGAACACACCTGGTAATGCTACTGGGGACACACCTGGTAATGCTACTGGGAACACACCTGGTAATGCTACTGGGAACACACCTGGTAATGCTACTGGGAACACACCTGGTAATGGTAGGGGTAGAGACAGGGAAGGGTTAACTACAGCCAGACAGAAGGGTAGAGACAGGGAGGGGTTAACTTCAGTCAGACAGAAGGGTAGAGACGGGGAGGGATTAACTACAGTCAGACAGAAGGGTAGAGATAGGGAGAGGTTAACTACAGTCAGACAGAAGGGTAGAGACAGGGAGGGGTTAACTACAGTCAGACAGAAGGGTAGAGACAGTGAGGGGTTAACTACAGTCAGACAGAAGGGTAGAGACGGGGAGGGGTTAACTACAGTCAGACAGAAGGGTAGAGACAGGGAGGGGTTAACTACAGTCAGACAGAAGGGTAGAGACGGGGAGGGATTAACTACAGTCAGACAGAAGGGTAGAGACAGGGAGGGGTTAACTACAGTCAGACAGAAGGGTAGAGACAGGGAGGGTTAACTACAGTCAGACAGAAGGGTAGAGACAGGGAGGGGTTAACTACAGTCAGACAGAAGGGTAGAGACAGGGAGGGGTTAACTACAGTCAGACAGAAGGGTAGAGATAGGGAGGGGTTAACTACAGTCAGACAGAAGGGTAGAGACAGGGAGGGGTTAACTCCAGTCAGACAGAATGGTAGAGACAGGGAGGGGTTAACTACAGTCAGACGTGTAATGACAGGGAAGGGTTAACTACAGTCAGACAGAAGGGTAGTGACATGGAAGGGTTAACTTCAGTCAGACAGAAGGGTAGAGACAGGGAGGGGTTAACTACAGTCAGACAGACGTGTAGTGACAGGGAGGGGTTAACTACAGTCAGACAGAAGGGTAGAGACAGGGAGGGGTTAACTACAGTCAGACAGAAGGGTAGAGACAGGGAAGGGTTAACTACAGTCAGACGTGTAGTGACAGGGAAGGGTTAACTACACACAGGTTTTTCACTCCACTGTGTCTAATGTTCAGTTTTCCTCAAGACTGATGAATTGCATCCTCAACAAAACACCCTCCAATTTCTTACTGCCTGGCACTAACAACCACAGCTTCCCAGGGGTAAACAGTGGACGCTGCAGAGAGGTCGATTGGCTGTTTCTTCTAGGGCATTAGCGTGACGGCTGGTACAGTCACCCCTCAGCTAACCCCTTTCAGGGGATCGATGTGTGGTGTTTCTGGACCACCACTGTGTGGTATTAACGTGTGGTGTTAAGTGGACCACCACTGAGTGGTATTAACGTGGGGTGTTAAGTGGACCACCACTGAGTGGTATTAACGTGTGGTGTTAAGTGGACTACCACTGAGTGGTATTAACGTGTGGTGTTAAGTGGACCACCACTGAGTGGTATTAACGTGTGGTGTTAAGTGGACTACCACTGAGTGGTATTAACGTGTGGTGTTAAGTGGACCACCACTGAGTGGTATTAACGTGTGGTGTTAAGTGGACCACCACTGAGTGGTATTAACGTGTGGTGTTAAGTGGACCACCACTGAGTGGTATTAACGTGTGGTGTTAAGTGGACCACCACTGAGTGGTATTAACGTGTGGTGTTAAGTGGACCACCACTGAGTGGTATTAACGCGTGTGGTGTTAAGTGGACCACCACTGAGTGGTATTAACGTGTGGTGTTAAGTGGACCACCACTGAGTGGTATTAACGTGTGGTGTTAAGTGGACCACCACTGAGTGGTATTAACGCGTGTGGTGTTAAGTGGACCACCACTGAGTGGTATTAACGTGTGGTGTTAAGTGGACCACCACTGTGTGGTATTAACGTGTGGTGTTAAGTGGACCACCACTGAGTGGTATTAACGTGTGGTGTTAAGTGGACCACCACTGAGTGGTATTAACGTGTGGTGTTAAGTGGACTACCACTGAGTGGTATTAACGTGTGGTGTTAAGTGGACCACCACTGAGTGGTATTAACGTGTGGTGTTAAGTGGACTACCACTGAGTGGTATTAACGTGTGGTGTTAAGTGGACCACCACTGAGTGGTATTAACGTGTGGTGTTAAGTGGACCACCACTGAGTGGTATTAACGTGTGGTGTTAAGTGGACTACCACTCGTGTTTCTTCCTTCCCCTTCCTTCTCCTTGCCTTCAAACCAAAACCCTCAAGTTCAAGTTTCAGGTTTATTTGCCAAAAGAAAGATGTTATTACTATATGATTTCATTATGACTAACATTAATAATGCCAGCCTGGCTCCTAAATTGTCACAATACAACAGAATGAAATACAGCAAGAAGATTCAGGACAAATATGAACAAATATGCATTTATAAACTGGGTGGTTCGAGCCCTTAATGCTTATTGGCTGACAGTATATCACGGGTATGACAAATCATTTATTTTTACTTGGTAACCAGTTTATAAAAGCAATAAGGCACAAGGGCGTGTGGTATATGGCCAATATACCAAGGCTAAGGGCTGTATCCAGGCACTCCGTTTTGCGTCGTGCCAAGAACAGCGCTTAGCCGTGGTATATTGGCCATATACCACACGCCCTCGTGCCTTATTACTTAACTAAACAACAGCTGGTGAGTGATGACTGGTGGCTTTCTCCCTTATCCCTCCCGGCCTCATGCAGCTTGCTACTATCCCTCTCGGCCTCATGCAGCTTGCTACTATCCCTCCCGCCCTCATGCAGCTTGCTACTATCCCTCCCGGCCTCATGCAGCTTGCTACTATCCCTCTCGGCCTCATGCAGCTTGCTACTATCCCTCCCGGCCTCATGCAGTTTTCTACTATCCCTCCCGGCCTCATGCAGCTTGCTACTATCCCTCCCGGCCTCATGCAGTTTTCTACTATCCCTCCCGGCCTCATACAGCTTGCTACTATCCCTCCCGCCCTCATGCAGCTTGCTACTATCCCTCCCGGCCTCATGCAGCTTGCTACTATCCCTCCCGGCCTCATGCAGCTTGCTACTATCCCTCCCGGCCTCATGCAGCTTGCTACTATCCCTCCCGGCCTCATGCAGCTTGCTACTATCCCTCCCGGCCTCATGCAGCTTGCTACTATCCCTCCCGGACTCATGCAGCATGCTACTATCCCTCCCGGCCTCATGCAGCTTGCTACTATCCCTCCCGGCCTCATGCAGCTTGCGATTTCTTCCTCCTCAAGTAAGCAATGGAGTATGTTGGTCATGTGACTCAGTCAGCACTACAGCGCAGCCCTGCAGCATCTATGGGAGAGGTTGTGATTCTGTTACATGCTTTGAACGTTGGTCCCAATGGAACGAGAGAGGAGGGTGAGAGGAGAGGCAGAGGGGTTGTGGCCAGGGAGTGTTGAGACAAACTCTTGAGGGCTGCCTACCTGGCCTGCGTTTTACTATGGTAAATGTTAAAGGGAGAGGGTGATACCTAGTCAGTTGTACAACTCAATGCATTTAACTGAAATGTGTCTTCATGGGGTAATGGCATATTAGTCATGCTGCTGGAGTAACCAAAGGAGTGGTGATGAAAGGAGGGAAAGATGATGGCTTTGGCATTACCTCACAGCAAGCTGCTTGAGAATGTGTTTACCAGCACAGCATGATGCTGCTATGATGACTCTTTTTCTATTTCTCTCTCTCTCATTCGGTTGTTCTCAGAGTCACCAATGTCTCTTAGCTATTGGCTCTCCCTCGCCGTTCTCCTACCCTCTCTCCCACTCTCTTTCTCTTGTTCTCGCTCACCTCTCTCTTTCTGACGGCTGTGTCTACCTTTCATGCTACCCCAGGAAATAAGTTCGCTATGAGTCACAAGTCATTCCTTTTCTCACTCACTCACAAAAACACCCGCGTGCACGCATGGACACATGGACACATGGACACACATGGACATACACACAATTCAAGCACGCACAAACTTGCATAATAATGCCCAGTTTCCCACACTTTCTTCTATACAAACACGTGGTAGAAAACGGTTTCCTTGTTGTTTAAGCAGAGGCCAGGGTAACGTTGTTGATTAAACCATGCAGGGCCCAGCCCCTTAGGCACTCCCTTCCGTCCCCAAGTCGACCCCTGTACGGAACAAACACAGACACGCTGACTCTTACCCCTCTGGAGGGAAGGGCCAGGCCTGCTGCTCATAAGAAACACTGCTGGTCCTCTCTAAAACAATAAGAGTAACACCAACACTCCTTCCTCCTTCCTTCTCTCCCTCCTCCTTCCTTCTCTCCCTCCTCCTTCCTTCTCCTTCCTTCTCTCCCTCCTCCTTCCTTATCTCCCTCCTCCTTCCTTCTCCTTCCTTCTCTCCCTCCTCCTTCCTTCTCTCCCTCCTCCTTCCTTATCTCCCTCCTCCTTCCTTCTCTCCCTCCTCCTTCCTTCTCCTTCCTTCTCTCCCTCTATCTCTTTCTTCCTTTGTTTCCTCTCACACATAATTTTTTCTGCAAGACGTTACTCCACTGCTGTGCTGGGAAAACTCACACACACACGCGCGCGCACCAATAACAACCCCCAACCTGTACACACACACATACCAATAACAACCCCCAACCCGTACACACACACACACACCAATAACAACCCCCAACCTGTACACACACGTACATAAACAAATCAAATTTTATTGGTCACATACACGTGTTTAGCAGATGTTATGGCTGGTGTAGCGAAATGCTTGTGTTTCTAGCTCCAACAGTGCAGTAATATCTAACAAGTAATATCTAAGAATTTCAAAACAATACACACAATAAACACAAATCTAAGTAAAGGGATGGAATTAAGAATATAAAAATATTTAGACCGGCATAGACTAAGATACAGTAGAATAGAATATAGTGTATATACAGTTAAAGTCGGAAGTTTAAATACACTTAGGTTGGAGTCATTAAAACTCGTTTTTCAACCACTCCACAAATGTCTTGTTAACAAACTATAGTTTTGGCAAGTCGGTTAGGACATCTACTTTGTGCATAACACAAGTCATTTTTCCAACAATTGCATACAGACAGATGATTTCACTTATAATTCACTGTATCACAATTCCAGTGGGTCAGAAGTTTACATACACTAAGTTGACTGTGCCTTTAAGCAGCTTGGAAAATTCCAGAAAAGTATGTCATGGCTTTAGAAGCTTCTGATAGGCTAATTGACATCATTTGAGTAAATTGGAGGTGTACCTGTGGATGTATTTCAAAGCCTACCTTCAACTACCTTCAAACTCAGTTCCTCTTTGCTTGACATCATGGGAAAATCAAAAGAAATCAGCCAAGACCTCCACAAGTCTGGTTCATCCTTGGGAGCAATTTCCAAAGACCTGAAGGTACCACGTTCATCTGTACAAACAATAGTACGCAAGTATAAACACCATGGGACCACGCAGCCGTCATACCGCTCAGGAAGGAGACGTGTTCTGTCTCCTAGAGATGACCGTACTTTGGTGCAAAAAGTGCAAATCAATCCCAGAACAACAGCAAAGGACCTTGTGAAGATGCTGGAGGAAACAGGTACAAAAGTATCTATATCCACAGTAAAACAAGTCCTATATCGGCATAAACTGAAAGGAAGAAGCCACTGCTCCAAAACCGCCATAAAAAGCCAGACTGCGGTTTGCAACTGCACATGGGGACAAAGATTGTACTTTTTGGAGAAAAGTACTGGTCTGATGAAACAAAAATAGAAATGTTTGGCCATAATGACCATCGTTCTGTTTGGAGGAAAAAGGGGGAGGCTTGCAAGCCCGAAGAACACCATCCCAACCGTGAAGCACTGGGGTGACAGCATCATGTTGTGGGGGTGCTTTGCTGCAGGAGGGACTGGCGCACTTCACAAAATAGATGGCATCATGAGTGAGGAAAATTATGTGGATATATTGAAGCAACATCTCAAGACATCAATCATGAATTTAAAGCTTGGTCACAAATGGGTCTTCCAAATGGACAATGACCCCAAGCATACTTCCAAAGTTGTGGCAAAATGGCTTAAGGACAACAAAGTCAAGTTATTGGAGATGGCATCACAAAGCCCTGACCTCAATCAAACATTTGTGGGCAGAACTGAAAAAGCGTGTGCAAGCAAGGAGGCCTACAAACCTGACTCAGTTACACCAGCTCTGTCAGGAGGAATGGGCCAAATTTCACCCAACTTATTGTGGGAAGCTTGTGAAAGGCTACCCGAAACATTTGACCCAAGTTAAACAATTTAAAGGCAATGCTACCAAATACTAATTTAATTGAGTGTATGTAAACTTCTGACCCACTGGGAATGTGATGAAAGAAATAAAAGGTGCAATAAATCATTCTCTCTACTATTATTCTGACATTTCACATTCTTAAAATAATGTGGTGATCCTAACTGACCTAAGACAGGTAATTTTTACTAGGATTAAATGTCAGGAATTGTGAAAAACTGAGTTTAAATGTATTTGGCTAAGGTGTATGTACATTTCCGACTTCAACTGTACATATGAGATGAGTAATACAAAATATGTAAACATTATTAAAGTGACTAGTGTTCCATTATTAAAGTGGCCAGTGATTTCAAGCCTATGTATATAGGGCAGCAGCTTCTAATGTGTTAGCGATGGCTAATTAACATAGAAGAGATAGAAGCTGTTTTTCAGGTCTCTCGGTCTCAGCTTTGATGCAGTTGTACTAACCTCGCCTTCTGGATGATAGTGGGGTGAACAGGCAGTGGCGCGGGTGGTTGTTGTCCTTGATGATCGTTTTGGACTTCCTGTGACATCGGGTGCTGTAGGTCTCCTGGAGGGCAGGTAGTTTGACCCCAGTGATAAGTTGGGCAGACTGCACCACCCTCTGGATAGCCCTGTGATTGCGGGCGGTGCAGTTGCCTTACCAGGCTGTGATACAGCCCGACAGGATGCTCTCAATTGTGCATCTGTAAAGGTTTGTCAGGGTTTTAGGTGCCAATACACATTTCTTCAGCCTCTTGAGGTTGTGTGGGTGGATCATTTCAGTTTGTCAGTGATGTGTACGAAAAGAGGAACTTGAAGCTTTCCACCTTCTCCACTGCGGTCCCGTCGATGTGGATAGGGGGGTGCTCCCTCTGGTGTTTCCTGAAGTCCACGATCAGTTCCTTTGTTTTGTTGACGTTGAGTGAGAGGTTATTTTCCTGGCACCACACTCCCAGGGACCTCACCTCCTCCCTGTAGGCTGTCTCGTCATTGTTGGTAATCAGGCAAACTTGATGATTGAGTTGGAGGTGTGCGTGGTCGGAACTAGAAGCACAAGCATTTCATGTGTATGTGACGAATAACATTTGATTTGATTTGAACGCATCTTCTACCCTTTAAGTAAATCTATCCCCGTTGTCCCCCTCCGAGGTGTAATTGAGAAAGAGTATTGAGTTAAATTAATGTCATAAGTGTACAAGCATGTAAAGTATGAGTTGCACATGTAAAGTATGAGTTGTGCCTGTATAACCAGTTTTGTAGTCGCAAAGAATATTTGCAAATGTAGCTTCTTTTGAGAATAAATGCAACAACACTAGCAAGCAGGTCATGTGATGTGTGACTGCAACAACACTAGCAAACAGGTAATGTGGTGTGACTACAACACTAGCGAACAGGTAATGTGATGTGTGACTACAACAACACTAGCAAGCAGGTAATGTGGTGTGACTACAACAACAATAGTGAACAGGTAATGTGATGTGTGAGTACAGCAACACTAGCAAGCAGGTAATGTGATGTGTGACTACAACAACATTAGCAAGCAGGTAATGTGATGTGAATACAACAACACTAGCAAACATGCATCTTGATATGTGAACAAATACAATAAGATTTTGTGACTGGTGAATCTTCTTCTGTGAATCCTAACTACATTTGCCTGTTTTGAATATGTTTTGGCACTAATTTGGTGACTAACCTTTCCCAAAAGTTTTGTAGTTGTAATTATTATTTTTTTAATTAGAAATGTAATATCAAAAAATGTAGCTATCTTACCCGTGATCTAAAATTGGAGTAGATCGCCAGAGCGAATTTACCAGCTACGTCTATCAAGTGTTGTCGCAGTGACATTCTATTGAAATGGATACTTGCATAGTGGAGTCTTTGGTTAAGACATGTAGCTACACGTAAGGTTAGCTAGCGAGCCAGCCAGCTAATGTTAGCTAGCTAGCTAACAGTACACTTTAACTTGAAATGAAAATTACTTTGTCAAAATTAGAAACGTTTAATATCTGAAAATGTAGCTAGCTAGACCCGTACACATCATGGTTGGACAATTCTCCCTGTCACGGATGCCATGGTTGACCTTTAGTTTAAAGATGTAATCATGAGACCGGTGTTTTCTCCATCTACTTAGCTATCATACTCTAATTCCACTGGTTTAAAAACTCAGTCCTCCAGAAAGTGGAGAGCAACACTTATGCAGTTCTACTAAGCAATATATATACAGTGGGGCAAAAAAGTATTTAGTCAGCCACCAATTGTGCAAGTTCTCTCACTTAAAAAGATGAGACAGGCCTGTAATTTTCATCATAGGTACACTTCAACTATGACAGACAAAAGGAGGAAAAGAAATCCAGAAAATCACATTGTAGGATTTTTAATGAATTTATTTGCAAATTATGGTGGAAAATAAGTATTTGGTCACATACAAACAAGCAAGATTTCTGGCTCTCACAGACCTGTAACTTCTTCCTCTGTCCTCCACTCGTTACCTGTATTAATGGCACCTGTTTGAACTTGTTATCAGTATAAAGACACCTGTCCACAACCTCAAACAGTCACACTCCAAACTCCACTATGGCCAAGACCAAAGAGCTGTCAAAGGACACCAGAAACAAAATTGTAGACCTGCACCAGGTTGGGAAGACTGAATCTGCAATAGGTAAGCAGCTTGGTTTGAAGAAATCAACTGTGGGAGCAATTATTAGGAAATGGAAGACATACAAGACCACTGATAATCTTCCTCGATCTGGGGCTCCACGCAAGATCTCACCCGTGGGTCAAAATGATCCACAAGAACGGTGAGCAAAAATCCCAGAACCACACGGTGGGACCTAGTGAATGACCTGCAGAGAGCTGGGACCAAAGTAACAAAGCCTACCATCAGTAACACACTCGCCGCCAGGGACTCAAATCCTGCAGTGCCAGACGTGTCCCCCTGCTTAAGCCAGTACATGTTCAGGCCCGTCTGAAGTTTGCTAGAGAGCATTTGGATGATCCAGATGAGGATTGGGAGAATGTCATATGGTCAGATGAAACCAAAATAGAACTTTTTGGTAAAAACTCAACTCGTCGTGTTTGGAGGACAAAGAATGCTGAGTTGCATCCAAAGAACACCATACCTACTGTGAAGCATGGGGGTGGAAACATCATGCTTTGGGGCTGTTT
Organism: Brachymystax lenok tsinlingensis; assembly: GCA_030435695.1. Taxonomy (NCBI): domain Eukaryota; kingdom Metazoa; phylum Chordata; class Actinopteri; order Salmoniformes; family Salmonidae; genus Brachymystax; species Brachymystax lenok. The sequence goes on from CM059799.1 coordinate 10,149,995, forward strand.
TTCTGCAAAGGGACCAGGACTGACTGATCCGTGTAAAGGAAAGAATTAATGGGGCCATGTATCGTGAGATTTTGAGTGAAAACCTCCTTCCATCAGCAAGGGCATTGAAGATGAAACATGGCTGGGTCTTTCAGCATGACAATGATCCCAAACACACCGCCGAACGAAGGAGGTGGCCGTAGAAGCATTTCAAGGTCCTGGAGTGGCCTAGCCAGTCTCCAGATCTCAACCCCATAGAAAATCTTTGGAGGAGTTGAAAGTCCATGTTGCCCAGCGACAGCCCCAAAACATCACTGCTCTAGAGGAGATCTGCATGGAGAAATGGGCCAAAATACCAGCAACAGTGTGTGAAAACCTTGTGAAGACTTACAGAAAACGTTTGACCTCTGTCATTGCCAACAAAGGGTATATAACAAAGTATTGAGATAAACTTTTGTTATTGACCAAATACTTATTTTCCACCATAATTTGCAAATAAATAAATTAAAAATCCTACAATGTGATTTTCTGGATTTCTTTTTCTCATTTCGTCTGTCATAGTTGAAGTGTACCTATGATGAAAATTACAGGCCTCTCTCATCTTTTTAAGTTGGAGAACTTGCACAATTGGTGGCTGACTAAATACTTTTTTGCCCCACTGTATATATAAAAGCTGCATTAGACAGGATTACCTAGACATACTAACCAGCTCAAATAGACAGAAGCGTGCTATATGGCAGACCAATCCAAACTCATCTCTCAGCATGTCCAAGCCCACTCATTATCTCAGCCAATCATGGCTAGTGGGAAGGTTGCTCACTTTGTCTGTAGCTAAACCAACTAGGCTCGTACCTTAGCAATTTTATTTGTATTAACAGATGGCATACAAGTTTGTTATTAAGGCACATGAAAGTTCACATGTTCCAGAAGGCGTTCGTGTGAAGTAGTGACCCGCGACATATGCCTAGTTTCCTGAAACGGGTCACATATTTGGTGTGTAGTTGGTTGGCTTTGTTAGTTAACAAGCTGAGATATCTGCTCAAGTTGGCTAACGTTAGTTAGCTTGCTAGCAATGTTTTGAGGAGAAAAGGCTAGCTCCCTGTAGAATCAAGAGGGTATGGGGGAGAAGATTAGATGTGCTGTTGCTTAAATCGGGGTGTTGCAGTAACCCAGACGAGATGACAGCAAACTTCTACAGAGATGTAAAGGTGTGATCTCTCAGATTCTATCTTACTTTGATAGCTAGATGTCAATGTCGAACCAATGCAAGGATATACGTTTTATTGATTTGCTATGAGCTGCTTTTCCCGAAAATGTTTATCTGATACAGCTAGCTAGTTGTTATTCTAGTGCAATGCCATTTTAAATGTTACAGCCACAACATCATGATCATGCATCTGCAGACCAGCGAGGAGGAGAAATGCTTGCTTTGGGTGAGCTAGCTTGAACATCAAACAATTAGCTACCCATAATATCAGATAAACATTTTCTAGGAAAGCATGGACAGAGCTAGCTGTCTGTAGTAACATTATTACTGGGTAAGCTCCTTCCTAGATGGCCATGTCCAGGGGTGACATTGGACCGGGACGCAGTGTCTCCCAACCCCCCAGTCTTATGTGTAGAGGCTGTTATTGATAAAAGGGAATATTAATCATGAAAACATAGAAAACGTTGTTCCATGTACAATATATCGAGGGCTTGTGTTCATTAGAAACTTGGTGGTGGATTGCATGTGGATGGTAGTCATAGATAATGATGGATGTTAGTCATCCTAGCGAATAATTTAAATTCAAATTATGTCCACTCCAGATCAGCTAAATGTTTACATTTGAAAAATAAGGATATACAACCCCAACACAACACTCACTGTTCTTGTTCCAAATGCATGACTATTGTATCATGTTAATCAGGACAGCCTTGATCAACAGTCCAAAGTGATTTATTAATACTCAGCCTAAAACAACGAGTTAGCAATACAGAGGCAGAAGCACAGTGACTACCTGGCTAAACTTGATCAGCAGGGATCTGGGACAAGGTTGAACCCCCGGTGAAATCAGGCCAGGGGTCCATAGCTCCAGTCGGAACGGCTAGGGACGACTAGGGACTCAGCTCCTCCGGGTCCGGTCAGGTCTCACCAATCAATATAATTTGATTCATTATGATCTAAAAGTATAAGCTGATCCTAGATCAGGACGCTTTGTGAGTACGGGTCCAGATAAGACAAGCTGACCCTAGCCTCCTGACACATAAGCTATTGCAGAATAATTACTAGGGACTGAGACAGATTGGTTGGGAAACACTGAAACACCCGTCCAATGTCACCTCTGGGCAGGGTCATCTAGGAAGGAGCTTACCCAACCACTCTGAAGCAGTTGTTGTGTGGCTAGCAAAGGCATGGGTGTGCTTAGCAGATCTGAAAGAGAGCCACACCATTATTTGAATGAGAATTCAGTCCACTTGATAATACAAACAGAATTCAGTCCACTTGATAATACAAACAGAATTCAGTCCACTTGACAATTCAAACAGAATTCAGTCCACTTGACAATTCAAACAGAATTCAGTATTCTTCATGCTGATGATTTGTACAAGGTGAGACAGATAGCAATACAGTACAAATAGATTAAAACATAATATGGAATGTAACACAGATACAGATGATGTGCATGTGGTGGTCTCAAATAATACTGTTACTACCGAAAGCTAGATCTGTCCATGCTTTTCCTAAAAAATGTCTATCTGATATTATGGGTAGCTATTTGATGTTGTTCTAGCTAGCTCACCCAAAGCAGGCATCTCTCCTCCTCGCTGGTCTGCAGACTACAGGATCATGATGTTGTGGCTGTAACATTTAACGGACACTAGAACAACAACAACTACCTAGGCATATGAGATAGACATTTTCAGGAAAAGCAGCTCATATAGGAATCTAATAAAATGAATATCGTTGCATTGGTTCGACATTGGCATCTAGCTAAATCATCTCGCCTGGGCACTGCAGCAGCCAGGTGAAGCAACTGCATCCCCTCTTGTCTTGATTCTACAGGGGCCTAGCCTGTTCTCCTCAAAACAGTATTAGCAAGCTAGCCAATGTTAGCCAACTTGAGCAGATATCTCCGCTTGCTAACTAGCAAAGCCAACTAACTACACACCAAATATACACAGAGCAAACAATTATTTTGTCTCAACCAAATGACAAGTACATAGCTAGACCTATTGCTCTGATACACAATGTAAGAACCACTAGATACAGGCTAGCCAGAAGGCTCTAATGCTAGCTAGCTAGATAACCAGCCATGTAATGCCAATAGAAAAGCATCAGCTTTGTAGCAGTTATGCTATGTTAGAACACTCTTTTTAATTCTTCTCTACATCTTCCTCACCAAATCCTTGTTGTAGCTTTCAAATTCTGTTAATATCGTTTAGCTAGCTAGCTATTAATTTTAACAAATTCGATCCATATTTAGCACAGCATAAAGCGTGCTTCCAGACCGGAACCCTGTAAAACGTGAAAACACATTCTAGAATGACCTGACCTATCCTGTTTTTCCATGCTGCCAGCTTACAGAATTACAACTGCAAAACTTTTGGCACAGGTTAGTCGCAAAATTTGTGCCTAAACTCTGAGAGCACAGATTCGACATCTGCAAGTAGAGTTTTGATTCACAGAAGATTCACCAGTCGCAAGTTTAGTAAATGAGTTGCATTCATTTTCAAAATTTTGTTGCATGCTTGCAAATGTCATTTCCTCCTAACCCCACCGCCTCAACCCCTCCTAACCCCACCACCTCAACCCCTCCTAACCCCACCACCTCAACCCCTCCTAACCCCACCACCTCAACCCCTCCTAACCCCACCACCTCAACCCCATAACCCCACCACCTCAACCCCATAACCCCACCACCTCAACCCCTCCTAACCCCACCACCTCAACCCCTCCTAACCCCACCACCTCAACCCGCTAACCCCACCACCTCAACCCCTCCTAACCCCACTGCCTCAACCCCTCCTAACCCCACTGCCTCAACCCCTCCTAACCCCACCACCTCAACCCCTCCTAACCCCACCGCCTCAACCCCTCCTAACCCCACCACCTCAACCCCCCCTAACCCCACCGCCTCAACCCCCTCAACACACCCCCTCAACACACATACACTAACAGACAGACACACACACACACAGACACACACACGCAAAAACACACCCGCTAAACACACTTCCTCAAATAAAAAGATGTGGAGATCACACAGGAAATTGAATGAAAAACATGCCCATATTGCTTTTAGCCTCACAATGCTTGCTCGCTCTCTCTCTGTCTCTCTCTCTCTCTGTATCTCTCTGTATCTCTGTCTCGCTCTCTCTCTGTCTCTCTCTCTCTCTGTATCTCTCTGTATCTCTGTCTCGCTCTCTCTCTGTCTCGCTCTCTCGCTTGCTCGCTCTCTCACTTGCTCGCTCTCTCTCTTTCGCTCTTTCTCTCACTCTTCCCTAGAGTGATCAGTGAGAGGAAGTAGTGTGATTGCACCACCACCTGCTATGTCTAAAAAGAGTTGTGCTGTAGCAGCTCTAGCCAGAGTTGAGATATTTGGGTCAAAGAGCACAGTTGGGTGGGCTGGCCTTTTTCTCCAAGGTTTCCTTGGCCTGTGAAAATGGAAATCTCCCATTTTCTGTTGGCCACTACTGTATACATCACTTCCAGAGAGCGTGAGTGAGAGGGAAACATTGAGAGAGAAAATACATCCAATGGAGAAAGAGAAACTAGAGAGAGAGAGAAATAGAGAGAAATAGAGAGAGAAATACTCACAGAGGGATAAAGAGAGAGATATATAAGCCACAGACAGAACTAGAGAGAGTGAGACAGAGAACAGCATATGGGTTAGTAGTGTTAGGTTCTAATTACCAGAGTAAGAACTCAACGGACACTGTGAAAGATTAAACCAGGTTTATTCTTCCCAAAGGATCGAACAGCTGAATTGACAAAAACATGTTTACAATAGTGGCGGTATATGTAGCCCACTTTGGGTGGAATCTCCTCCTTCTCCCTGAACATAGTTTCCTGTCTAGCAATAAAGATACAAAATGATACGGGCAATAAACTTTTCCTTCTCCCTTAATGTGACCTGAACTGACCTCGACCCCCTTCATCGCTAATCCATGACTCTCTCCACTTATCAATGCCTGCCACATATGATTGTTTTCCCTACACTCAGTACATTCCATGCTTAATTGCACCCACCATATACCTTCCTCCTACAGATACCCATTAACTTCTGGTGTAGACCCTCTAAACCGAAGCACTCAATATTTCAATAGGATGCCTGATAATTAACTCTATTTCAAGTTTAATAGTTAGAACCCAGAATCTACTCTATGTCTATGTCACAGTGGAGCTCTGTGTTGACCTACTCTATGGCTATGTCACAGTGGAGCTCTGTGTTGGTCTACTCTATGTCTACGTCACAGTGGAGCTCTGTGTTGGTCTACTCTATGGCTACGTCACAGTGGAGCTCTGTGTTGGTATACTCTATGGCTACGTCACAGTGGAGCTCTGTGTTGGTCTACTCTATGGCTACGTCACAGTGGAGCTCTGTGTTGGTATACTCTGGCTACGTCACAGTAGAGCTCTGTGTTGGTCTACTCTATGGCTACGTCACAGTGGAGCTCTGTGTTGGTATACTCTATGGCTACGTCACAGTGGAGCTCTGTGTTGGTCTACTCTATGGCTACTTCACAGTGGAGCTCTGTGTTGTTCTACTCTATGGCTACGTCACAAATGGCATCCTATTTCCTATATAATGCGTTACTTTTGATTATGGTCCATAGGGCTCTGGTCAAAAGTATTGCACTGTGTAGGGAATAGGGTGCCGTGTGTGTGTGTGTGTGTGTGTGTGTGTGTGTGTGTGTGTGTGTGTGTGTGTGTGTGTGTGTGTGTGACTCTGACTCTGACTCTGACTCTGACTCTGACTCTGTGTTCATGTTTGTAAGAGAGACTGAGAGGAGGGAGGATTTGGCCGGCTGCAAGACACTGTGTGATGGTCGGGGCTCCTCAAGCTTCTCCCAGACTGACCTACAGTAACCCTCTGGTCCTCTAGCTGTACAGTAATAGCTCGTGGGTATCACCACACACACACAACCCTCGTCCCTGGATTAATTCTTACTCTAGTGAAACAGAAATTTCTGCTTTTAGAAATGTGTTTTCTCTGTGGAATGGTCTGTTGACCTCTCTTCCCCCGGAGGGGGGAATATACTGATGATAATCAAAGTGTAATTTACTGCTAACCATCACATGAATCATCCCAGCCTGCAGTCCTTTCAAAGAGAAACTAAAGCGTTTACATGGGCTAGGGTTACAGTCTGTCCCATCTGCCGGTCTCCTCAGTTGGGGCTAGGGTTACAGTCTGTCCCATCTGCCTCTCCTCAGTTGGGGCTAGGGTTACAGTCTGCCACATCTGCCTGTCTCCTCAGTTGGGGCTAGGGTTTCAGTCTGTCCCAACTGCCTGTCTCCTCAGTTGGGACTAGGGTTACAGTCTGTCCCATCTGCCTGTCTCCTCAGTTGGCGCTAGGGTTACAGTGTATTTCAGTTCTGGAGAGCTAGCTAACATTCAGCAGCAAGCTGAAAGATAAACGTTCTAAGATATTTAAATCCCCAAGGCTATGAGTTTCACTTCTTGTTGGCTGTGAAAGTTTTACACAGGAAAAAACATGCCCATATTTCTCTCTCTCTTTCGCTCTCTGGGGCTGGGACAGGGAACGGAGGGGGAGTATGCTGCAGGGTGGCTCCTCATTATATCATTAAAGACAAAATCACAGATTTTTGGGGAGTGGGAAGGAGGGAAGATATTGCTCGCTCTCTCTCTCTCACACTCACACTCACACTCTCTCTCACACTCACACACACATTATCCCAGCCCTGAGATGAACACATCGCCTTTATCTGGAACACATCTCTGCCACCTGCAGAAGAGAAGAATCCCAGTGTGTCTGATAGGAGGCTCTTTAATATCCTTCATGGTGATAGGAGGCTCTGTTTAATATCCTTCATGGTGATAGGAGGCTCTGTTTAATATCCTTCATGGTGATAGGAGGCTCTGTTTAAGGTCGTTATAATAAATGGACCAAGGCGCAGCGTGCGTAGAGTTCCACATATTTATTAAATGTGAAACATACAAAAACAACAAAGAAATAACTGATCGGACAATACGTAGCGCTCAAACTGCACTAACAAAAACAATATCCCACAAACACAGGTGGGAAAGGAACACACTAAGTATGATCCCCAATTAGAGGTAACGAATAACAGCTTCCTCTAATTGGGAACCATACACAAAACCAACATAGAAACAAAACAACTAGAAAACCCCCCTTAGTCACGTCCTGACCTAAAACACCATAGAGAACCCCGAGGGCTCTCTATGGCCAGGACGTGACAGTCCTTCATGTTGGTTTGCACGTGTCGTGTGTGTGTGTGTGTGTATGGTGTATCAGAGTAGATGAAAGAGAAAGAAGTGGAAGCTTGGATTGGAGGGTGTTTTAGCTTTTAGCCTGGGCGTCATAGGTTTCTGTCAGGAGGTTTCTGATTTATAGTCCATTATTCAGGAGGAAATTAGCGTCATAGGCCAGGGACTGTAATAAACGATGAGCCGCCCTGCTATATGCCCACATCAGAGAGACTGGGGAGCCCCTCTACACTATCCTTTCTGTCTGTCTGTGTGTCGGAATAGTGTAAGTGCAACAGATGTTAACAGACTACAGACAGACTGCTTCCCTCTGGCTGACCGTCATCTCTCCCCCGGGTTACCCCCCTCACTACAGACAGACTACAGACAGACTGCTTCCCTCTGGCTGACCGTCATCTCTCCCCCGGGTTACCCCCCTCACTACAGACAGACTACAGACAGACTGCTTCCCTCTGGCTGACCGTCATACCCTCTCCAGCTCTGGTTCTGTCTGTCAACATATACCCTCTCCAGTTCTGGTTCTGTCTGTCAACATATACCCTCTCCAGTTCTGGTTCCGTCTGTCAACATATACCCTCTCCAGTTCTGGTTCCGTCTGTCAACATATACCCTCTCCAGTTCTGGTTCCGTCTGTCAACATATACCCTCTCCAGTTCTGGTTCCGTCTGTCAACATATACCCTCTCCAGTTCTGGTTCTGTCTGTCAACATATACCCTCCAATTCTGGTTCTGTCTGTCAACATTTACCCTCTCCAGCTCTAGTTCTGTCTGTCAACATATACCCTCTCCAGGTCTGGTTCTTTCTGTCAACATATACCCTCTCCAGTTCTGGTTCTGTCTGTCTGTCAACATATACCCTCTCCAGGTCTGGTTCTGTCAACATATACCCTCTCCAGTTCTGGTTCCGTCTGTCAACATTAACCCTCTCAAGTTCTGGTTCTGTCTGTCAACATATACCCTCCAATTCTGGTTCTGTCTGTCAACATATACCCTCTCCAGCTCTGGTTGTTGGTTTGAACCATGCCTAGGCTGTAGCTCAATGGGTTCGTAGTGTTGTGGGGCTCAGCAGACCGTGGTTTGGTCTTCTGAAGGGACGGGTTGTTGGTGTGCTTAGTTGATTGGTATAATTTGATGCATTTATTAATGGATACTGGCCCCTATTAAAGCAAAGCCTTCATTCCAGAACACTGTCAGTCAACATCACGGTGCATTATTATAATGTAGCATTGATGCCACTCTGATCACAGCACCGTTCAGCAATCATGACCTATGTAGTGCCACATGACCTATGTAGTTGACCTATGTAGTGTCACATGACCTATGTAGTTGACCTATGTAGTGCCACATGACCTATGTAGTTGACCTATGTAGTGCCACGTGACCTATGTAGTGCCACGTGACCTATGTAGTGCCACATGACCTATGTAGGCATTTTTTGTAATTTAGCAGATGTTCTTATCCAGAGTGACTTACAGTAGTGAGTGCATACATTTTCAAATGTTTGTACTGGTCCCCCGTGGGAATCGAACCATTGCAAGCGCCATGCTCTACCAACTGGACCACCAGGGACCAGAGTGCTTTGGGCCAGAGCTGTATATGATGCCATTTTGGACACAGTAATATTCTCTGTTTGTTGGTGCTGTTTTAACAGGAAGTCCGAGGAGGAAGTGGACATGGAGAAGGTGACAGCTGCCATGGTTCTGACCAGCCTGTCTACCAGTCCACTGGTCAGGAGCCCTCCTGTCAAAGTCAGTGGTGAGTCAACCAAACATGTTTTTATTTATTTATCCTTTTTTTATACAGGTGATCACACTGAGATTAAGAATCTCTGTTACAAGGGAGTTTTGTCTCAAGACGGCAACAATCCAACATTTGATAGAGTAAACAGTTGCTGAGAGGTAGTCATGATAGCTAGCGTCTGAACCTGTTGTATTGCTGCACTCTGAACGAACTGACAAAGGAAGTTGTTTTTGTTTAACCATTTCCCGTTTCATATGCATATTCCTTTGCTGAGGTTAGGTCATGACTCATGTTGATGATGTGGACTAGTGCAGCTACAGATCTCTCTGAGTGCAGCTTTCCCACCAAGTGAAGCTGAGTGTTGTCTTTGATCGCTCGTTTACATCTTCAGATTGAATTTGAATTATTGAGTGGGTTACCACTGTGAAATCTAAAAGAGACTTCCTCTTCATCTGCTATAATGTACATTATATGAATCCCAAGGCCTCTAAACTAAGTCCCTGCAGTGAATCAACTGTAAATGAGGTTTGTTTTGCCACTCAAAACAACTGCAAACATTCAAAGTCAATGCAGCTGGAAATCACTATGTGTTTGAGTTGGTACTGTAGATGCATTTGTTTATGATGCATATGATGGTCCCAGGTAGGGTTGTAAAGGA